>WYDI02014880.1:0-107470 GCA_009867235.2 Psittacus erithacus
AACCTGTGAAGGAGACATTCTCTTACCCTCCCAGTGCCCCCACCCGACTCTTTACAACATCATTTGAGAGTTTTGAAGGTTTTGAATGGCCTTTGAGTACCTTTGAGACCTGTTTGCTGATCGTGGGGGGGATCACCATGCTGGTACGCATACGGAGTGTGTTTTACTCACGACCATTTCGCCTGTTATCCAGAGTTAAACAGAGTTGGGTTTGAGCCTTGTCTAGGGTTAGACGACGATATAGGAAGACCAGGAGATTTTCCCCAAGGCTGGACAGTCATGAGTGGCAGGGTGTGTGGGATAGTGTGGGCAAGTCTAGGCCAGTGGGCTCCTCCAGTGCTTTGGAATTTCACCCCTTGAAAAGTACATGCACAGCTAAATAAAAATCATCTCACTAATGCATTACATTAGGAGATTTAAAAAAATCACTACAAAAATACCATAATCACCAGAGGTAGGACATGGGGGAGGATGTCTTTTGGAGATAAATACAGACAAAGGCTCTGACAGACATATTCACATATATTCTGTTATCACATGGAATTTACTTTATTTCTATATGACTACGTGTCCATTTGAAAGGCATGTTCAAGGCCTCTGTAGTTGTCTACTGCTCCTTATGGCAAACATTTACAAAAGTTTTTCACAGCTGTACCTTATAATAACATTTTCATCTAAGGTTTCACCACAAAGATCAGCTCAGGTGCCACACACATGGTCCATGTTACAAGATTTCTTGAAGTCCTAACACCCATCTTAAAAGACAGCAATATTGCCGTAAATTTGCAAGAACCTGCCCTCAAGTAGAGAACTCAAAATTAGTTTGGTCACATTCAAACCAAATTTGTAGAGAGTGATGAAATTATGGTAGCACCATGCTGCAAAATAAGAAAATCCCATGACCGTAAAGTGCATAGACCTGGGCATTCGTCAGGGGCCAGAGAGAGCTAATACTAATCAAAACCCCAAAGCTGACACTCTCTCACATCTCAATAGACAATATGTTTTAAGGTGATTCATTATCCAAGAATGAATAACTTAAAAAAGTCATAGAATCGTAGAATTATTAGGATTGGAAGGGAGAAGACCATAAAGCTCATTTAGCTCCAAACCCCCTGCCACAATTCCCCACTAGACCAGGTTGCTCAAAGCTCCATCCAAACAAGCCTGGAACACTTCCAGGAGTGGGCCATCCACAACTTCTCTGGGCAACCTGTGCCAATGCCTCACACCACCCTCACAGCGAAGAACTGCATCCTAATATCTAATCTGAATCCATTCTCTTTCAGTTTAAAGCCATTCCCCCTTGTCCTATCACTTCATGTCCTTGTAAAAAGTTCCTTTCCAGATTTCTTTCAGGCCCCCTTTAGGTATTGGAAGGCTGCTAGGAAGTGTCTCTGGAGCCTTCTCTTTTCCAGGCTGAGAACTCCCAAATATTCACGTATAACTGATCCACACAGATTAAAGCTGTAGATTTAATAATGAGCATTAACCCAGTGTTAGCAACACTCGATGAAGTATATTTGCCACAGATATTCAAGTATCTAAGAGGAGAGCAGAGCAAAATCTCCAGCTAGGCTTCCTCAGCAGTCCTAGATAAATGGTTTTAATTACGTGCATCAGCAGGGACTGCAGCATGCACAGCACACCAGAGATTTTATCTGCACTGGCAGTGCAAATGCATCTCATGCACACAGGTGTGCCCACTCATGTTCCATGCTGTCTGATCTCTGCTCATGTACCACAAGTCTGAAGCTTTCAGCAGTGTCCACTGTGGGTACAGCAAACCTGGTATTGTTCAAGAAATATCCATGCGTGAGCCACATATATTCATATATATTTCCAACACAGAAATCCAGCTGCTTTTGACAGTTCTTCTGTAACATATAGGGTGGCCTTGGCTGCGCAGGATCATTTTTTTTGCTGTGGATGAGGACTGTATGTGCCTCAGTATAAATATGCACGTAATACTTCTGATAAAGTCAGCGCACTGGGCTCAATTCCAAATAAATTGCTCAAAACACACAGTATTGATGGATTAAGGATACATGAACTGAGAACTATTTGGACTCAAATACATCTAATAATTTTTTTGTTTGTAATGACATGTATTATGTATAGATCTTTTGACATCAATGCAGTCTAGAGTGTAGCTGTGTGATAAAACTTGATAACAAAAGATGAAGGCAGACCTGCAGGGACGAAAAAAAAAAAAAAAAAAAAGAAAGAAAAAGGTTATTGCAGTTTCTGCTCTGAAATTGAAAAAATGTGTTCCAGAGAAAGGCATTCTGGCTGATGATTCGGTGTACGCTTCAAATCCAAGAACAGTACTGAAACTGGAGCTAAACCATAATAAAGATTTTATAAGAAAGTAAATTCTTATGACATTTAAAATGGACTTTGCAAAACATTACAAAAAACAAGCTTGCCATGCAAAGTTGTGCTGCTTCTCACGTCTCTTGCAAGCAAGAGTTGTGGGAAATTAGATGATTGATGTGGAATTTATGGACTGACACTAGTTTACATATGAACAGAAACCTTAGTTTCTCAAGAAGCTGAAGGCTGAAATAAAATCATTTTTTAGGAAAAGAAAAAATAAAAAGGAAAGAAGTATGTTTCCTGCTCCAGCTTTGAAGAGTCTGCAGATATATTTCTATCTGGAGATAAGAAGTGTCTTTAAACAAAATACATAAGGTAAGAAAAGATATGCTTTCTCTGTGCCTTTACCTACTACACTGGTAAAGCTGTCCCTGTGACTACCAGAGTAATCTGGAAGCCATCAAAATTAGAAAAAAACAAAACCAAAACCAAAACCAAAGACAAAACAAAAAAAAACCCTACAAAAAACCCACACACCAAACAAAACTACAAACTCAGCATTAACGCACGTGAAAAAAACAGTTCAAACACCCCCCCCTTTATATCGTATCCCTTTCTGTAAGCATTTAAAAAATACTGCATGTTCCACAAGTTTCAACATAAAATCTGAATATCCAGCTATAATTGCATTTCTTTGTCAACCACATGTGCAAAAATTTGGCATAAGGAATCCTCACAGAGATGCCTACATAAAGCTACAAAAGCATCTGGGTTCATCATCTGATACTGGTTTCAGAGTTATAAAGAAATTTTTCCTGTATAATATTTTCTATAGACGTTAATGTGAAGAACCTCAGGTGAACTTCTAGGTCTCATGAGGAAGACACAAGGCTGTTTTTGTAAATTATCATCTGCTTGCAAAAAAAGCCAAATTGGACACAGCAATAGGTTGCAGGGGCTGAAGGAGCATTAAAAGGAAAAACAAATTCCATAGTGTCTCCTCTTTTTTTGTTGGAGGGGAAAAAAAGGTGTCTTTTCAGAATAGAAATATATTTCATCTCAAAGTCACTTGCCAAACAATTTACCTTTTCTGACATTACTTTTTACCCTATTTTCTCATTCTCCATGTTGCCATATAGTAGGCAATAAAGCCAAACTTTCCATTAGAAGTCTTCAGCTTCAAAACAAATTGTTCTAGTACTAGACACAGCAATGTTGGATTTGTTATTCTGCTTAAAATAGGCTAGCACAGGATATTTTTTTCACCATCTTGTTTAGTTCTGCCACATACTTCTGAGACCTACATTGTTTCTCCAGCATACTAGCTGAATTACATGGTATATTAAGAGACAAAAAGCATAGGTAAGTGGAAAATTTGCTTAGTGAAGTATTTCTTTATTGACAAAAGAAAAAAAAAAATCACTGCTGGTCTAGTTTTTCACAGAATTAGCATCCTTTCTGTATTTGTGCTATGTGCAGAACATACTTTGGTTTTTAACAAGTAATTTAACTAAAATTCACACTTTTAAAGATACACCATCTTCATCATCCCAGGAAAGGTTTCTTATAATGTAGATTTTACTTCATACATCCTTTTTCAACTGACATTTCAATTATTAGGCCTTAAGCTCTAGCAGTGAAACACACAAAATGTGCACTAACGGTAATGTACTAAACTAGGGAAATACAAATAAAATCTTAAAATCAGAATTTGGCACAATGAACAGTGGCAGTCACAGACATCTGCACCTAAAACAAGATATGCCTTGAATATTCGTCTGAATATCTAACAGTTTACCCAGTGAACCATCTTTCCTAATGATACGAGGTTTGACTTTAGCAATTTAGTATTTTTCCTACCAGTTTTATTTTGCTGATCTCAGAATTTCTTACAGTGCAACATATATATTTTGCACGTAGGAATTTCAATACCTTTCACCAAAAGGAATAACTGCAATTCTGCATCACTCCCAGGTTTTCCACACAACCAGGGGTGGCTTCTACCTTGGATTTAGTAGGGTTTATACCCATGGTAACTTTACATGCCTTAATAAAACCTTCTTATCCTCCCTTGCATCAAACCTGGACTGTGAACACATAGGCATCCTAGCCCAGCATTATGAAATGCACTGGAAAAGGAAGTAGCCATAGGACCAAGAAGTACCTGGCAGTACTGTGGTAGAGTTTAGTGAGGATTTCACCATCAATCCCCATGCTTTCCACTACAGACATGCAGCCACCTGGGGTACACACAGCAGGGGAAAATAAAAGGAAGTTACAAGGTCTTTTACCAGGTAGCAGTCATTCTGTCTGTTTTGTAACATGTAGAACTAAATACATTAAACTTATATTCGCCCAATGAGTCTATGATATGGCTAGCTATTTTGTACCATGCTGTTCTTAAACCTCCTTTGCATTGCATGCATGAATAAACGGCATACTTTTCTGCTATTTACACCAGCCAAAATGCACTAGAGCCAGCACTATGCTCAAGCATAGACAATGCCCTCCAGAATAGTAAATAACTTACATTTAAGTAAAGACAATCTTAGAGTTGAATTTGTTTGGACAGAAGTTTATACATTGGTTTTATTTATGTTTTGAAACCTACATTCATAAAAAATAGGGCTTTACAAAATGGAGAAGAATACAGCCATAAAATATTAATCAGATTGGCAGTCTGGTGATTACAGATTATCACTGATCCAGTGAGAAACAGAAGTCCCTCACATCCTTTGCTATGCAATAGTATTTCTAAGTCCTCCACAGGGCTGCTCACAATCCCTTCATACCCCAGTCTATAGATATTTTTTTTGTCTTCTAAAATATCAGTCTTCCAGGCTAGGTTGGCAGTCATGATTTATTTTGAAGACTCCATGTTCTCTTTCTGACCTTGCTACACTACTCTTTGAAAGCCTTTTAGCCATTAGTAGGTTGCAGTAACCCTCAACATAAGTCAGGCTTGAAGTCTTCACTGAGTGATTGTACTTAAAAAGTCTTAACTGGCTAAACAGTTTCTTCCATCTCCTTGCTTCAGCTCATATTAAATTGACTTTGTTTACAACACAGTTGGCTCCAGCAAGGTATCATACTGTTGCTGGTCATGACCTGGTACAGAGTTGACAGGGTACATGTAACTGAATGTCTGCCTAGAGATCTGAACGAGGTGATAATCCAACACACCATACTCTGTGTTATGTGCTTTCTCCCAGTTTGTACAGTATGTACACAATGCAGAATTGACATCAGGTAAGATTTGCGCTCCATGTGCCAAAGTGCTGCGCAGCTGCTTTTTCCCCAGCTTAATGCAGTCTGTTTTTCCAGAACATGTTCCATATGGTTTAGCAATGAGCTTATTCTAACTGCCCCCTTCTGGTATGTCAAGATCAGACTTTACAGACACACATCCAACCTGCCTTTTATTCCCTATGGCAAGAAACGTCTTCACTATTGAAATGGCTCTATGGAAAAAAGAACCAAAACACAGTCCTGCTGCTTGCTTCCATTTGATTTTGCAGACCACCCGGCGTTGCTGTCCCCTTGCACTGTCTGTAAGGCTTATGTCACATCAGAACCTTGGAGGAAGGAGAGAGAGGAAAAGTTAAAAAAAAGAGAGAGACAGGCCAGTTGAAGGAAATATCCAAAATCTAATAACAATGATAAATTTAACCAGGGGGAAGGGGTCGAGGAAAGCAGGGCAAGAGCAAGATTTAAGAAAAGAAAAGAGGACAAAAAAACCAAACCTCAAACAGCAGCAATGAACCAGATGTCAACTAGAACCTAAATCTTAAGTCAGAACATCCTTCTATTCAAGGTGAAAAAGTTAACAAATAGGTGCAAATAAAATAGTCAGCGGTCAGTATCATACAGCATCATGGTATCATTTCAATACAAGGGTTACATTGAAGTCATGCAGATTCTTATTTGCCAGAAAGTGTGTTTTAGGGGGTAGAATAGGAAGAGAGAGAGAAAGAATAGTTCAATATTTATTTTTACTGTCTGATTAAAAACTACTGTAAGGTCTTTTGTTTGTAGAGTAAAAATAATGCTTTGGCTAATTAAAGAAAAACAGGATGTTGGGGGAGAACAGGGGACTAGATAATCTGAACAACAGACAAAATTTTTATCAAAAATTGAAAATGGGATGTGGGAGTGGGAGAAGGAAGGAGGTCACTTGTGTGCACCCCGGAAGACCCTTGATCTTCATACTTAGCTCAAGCTGAGAAATTCCGTGTACTTTAAAGACCACTGAGATTGCTTTACACTAGAGTCAAGACTCTGTTTCAAAAATATCCAAAAGGCATACTGCCCCAAAGTAAGCAAAATAACAAGATAAGATGCTGGCAGTTGACAAATTGACAATGGTAACACACTAGTTTAATTCTGCAGTGATTATCTCATGATAATCATGCAATCAGTAAAAAAAAAAAAAAGAAGAAAAAATATGGAAAGTAAATGCATTGGGAACCACCTTGCTGCCCATGACAATCAAGGACATATAAAAGGACTTTTCTGACCCAAGCATCAGCATGGGAATGGAGGAAATGCTTATATGGATACTCCAGGAATATGAGCTCTGAAATATTATAGGAAGAAAGGAATGAATGTACAGAGATCCAGCTGTGACCCCGAGGTGTTTCCCAAATTCCTCTCCCGTGCTGGTGCCCTGACCTCATCCCCATTCCCTATCACAGAGAGAAATAGTTGCTCACCAGGTCCATCACCTACAAGCTGGAAATCTGGGCATTGAAGCTGGAAGGAAGCTGCAGGACACAGTGGTCAGTTTTCTGAACACAGACCAACAGAACAAGTCACAGAGTAGGAAATTAGTCATCCTATTCACTTCTCAAAAGGAAAAGAAGAATGAAGGGGGAAGGCAGAGAAAATATTAGACAACCTTTCTCCCTTCACTCCCCCTGGCACCACCAAAAATAAAATCACAGATGGAAAGTAGTGTTTATAGGGAAACAAGAGAGTCATAGGATTTTGGTAAGCCTTCCAAATCTTGGAGAAACTTTCTCACTGTTGGAAAGTCCACTGGTAGTTGTTCTCCTATAGAGGTCCCAAGACGCATCATCTTAAATTTGTCCAACTGGGAAAATTATCTTCCATTACTGTTAGCAAACACTCAATGGCCCTGTACTTCATACCTCTAAGGTTTATTGCACTACTTTGCTAACTAGTTTTTACAATCAGAACACTCAAAAAGTCTAAAGAAATAAAAGAAAAAAGAAAGAAAAAAAGCTTTCTTATTGTTCCTCTTTCTCATCAGCTCTCCCTTGTCTTCTCTTCCCTCCCTGTACCACATTCACATAGGGATAACAGAACCACAGCCTGATTGAGATTGGAGCTCTGGAGGTCATCTTGTCTGACTCCCTTGCTCAAGCAGGGCCACGTAAAGCAGGTTGCCCAGAATCATGTCCAGACAGCTTTTGAATATCTCCAAGGAGTGTGACTCCACAATCTCCCTGGTCAACCTGTGCCAGTGCTCAGCCGCCCTCACAGGAAAAAAGAGTTTCCTGATGTTCTCTCTGGATAAAATGCAAAAGATAATAATATAGTCCAAACAAAGCAATTAGTACGAGTGATATTCGAGATATATCTATTTCATGACCTGTGGGGGATGATTAATCAATCTTAATTATGCAATAGATTTAGGTCTGATTTTTTAGGTCTGATAATTTTATTAAATTCTGCAAGTAATACCAAATTCTTCAGTGATCACAGCTGTCCCTCAGCACCCTGAAACAAAACACACTCTTATTTATTTAGTAGCAAAGGCTCCCATATAACTCACTAATTAAAACCAACAAAACCAAAACCAAAGCAAAACCAAAACCACCATGTTGCGATGAATTATATTAATAGGTCATTTAGCTGACTTAAAAGCAACTATTCCAATAATTCCTCTAGAAATCTATGAATTTGCTTTGAATAAATTGGAGCTCTTATGCCTAGAACAGAGAGGTAAATCCCATTTTCACAAAGAATGAGATAAATTTCCCTTCAAAAAATGTGTTTACCTGGAAAGATAATACTTAATGGAAAAAAAATAATACCCACTACAATGTTCCTATGTCTTCATCCAGCTCAATGACTTAGTGTGACTGCATTATTCATAACAAGCTATAACTGTTTTGATACACTATTGAGGTATGTAGTTAAGGTTGCACTGAGATTTGCACTAGAGGCAGAATTAAAATCCCACTTATATTTTTACTATGAAATGTAGTCTTGCCATTTGGCGTCGGACCTGTGAATAGTGTAATTTTATAGATATATTAAAGCTTTTGCAAGAGAAACAAGTTTTAAGTGTTCCCTTTTTAAAATTTTGCCATTTGGCTCAAGAATCCTTGAGTTCCTTTAGCTAAAACTCCACTTTCCCCACAGACTTCCAACTTCTTACACTCATGCTAACAGCTCAGGCACAAGCCACTCTGGGAAATTTAAAATTGCAATCATTCCTTCTTGGCATGCAAAGCTATGCAAACAAGAGGAGATGAAACTGTCAAGTTTTGCCAGGTCTTCAAGTTTCTTTGCATCTTGCATCTCTCATGCTCCTCTGCTGCATATTTGTAACTTCAATCACCACAAAAAAAAAATCCACTAACTATAATATTTTGTCTGTAAGTCCTACAGTCCTACACTTGATTGTTCACCACCCTGTTACATATTCTGTGGTTTACTTCTTTTCATCCATGATCAACAAACATAGACTATTGCAAGTCAATCACTAGAAAAAGCCATAACCAGTTTTCCTCTATCACCCACTACTTTATTGACTTGAAACTGCAACTCCAGACATCCCTCAGATGGACTGCATAAGGACTTTCGGCTGAGCTCTTTCAGCTGGTAAGCTAAAAACTGCCCTTGTATTTTGATGATAGCAAACTCAGGTGACATTTCCATAGGCATGCTTGCAGATGTTGTGTGCTTACATGCTAGCTAAAGAAACTGGAGATGTGCATTGTACAGGCTTGCATTTTAGACACAAAAAATATTAAAGGTATGTGAAGAAAAAAAAAAATGTTTTCTTGTCTGGCAAAGCATATGAACTGAAGTAGCCCTGGGTGTGAGTGTTATTTTAACTAGTCACTGTCTTAATGACATTGTGTTGATAGA
This sequence comes from Psittacus erithacus, assembly GCA_009867235.2. Taxonomy (NCBI): domain Eukaryota; kingdom Metazoa; phylum Chordata; class Aves; order Psittaciformes; family Psittacidae; genus Psittacus; species Psittacus erithacus. The sequence goes on from WYDI02014880.1 coordinate 9,442, forward strand.
AAATAGAGCCAAGCATCTCTAGTATTAATCGATACTTTTCAATGAGAAGATGTCATTGCAAAACTTGCCGTTGGAAGACTGCAAATAAAGAGATGCTGGTTGTAAAACAAGCATTGCACTGTAAGTTTCTATTTTTCAATTCAGTTTTGTAAGATCTTGGGCTTTAAAGGGACTGTTTTCTAACAAAATATTTTCAGGATTTCAATTTCATGAAGCTTTTTGCAAAATGTATGTCTGTTTTCTGCTGAAAGTTTATTCCTTCCCAAAATATGAAAAATAACACTATCAAAGAACTAAACTCAATAATTTTTAGCAACTAACAAGTTCCATAGATAGAACAATTTCAGCAAATGAGGCAAGTCCTACAACAGGAAGGACATGAAGCCCTTAAAATACATAGGGCTCAGCCCAGCTTTGCCCAGATGGAAGAACAGGAGAAAGGGTTATCTGAAAGGTCACTCCTATGGGGCATCAGAGCAGCCCTGAAATATGCAGTCTGACATACTTAAATTCAGTTTCTACTGGAAATAAACTATGTTGCTTTGATCAGTTTCCACATAGAAAGTTGGAAGTTTGGGGAGTTTCAACAAACGTCAAAATAATTCATAGTAAGAGAAAAAGGAAAACTAAAATAAAGCCAGACCAAACAATGTATGATCAGTTTGAATACTGATCACCTGATGCTATCAGAGATTAAACTGTTCCAAAAATGAGATCTGTACAGGAATTATATGCAGTTTTACTTTATAAATCTACTGCAACAACTGCAAATAGAACTGATCAAGTCTTATTTGACACTAAACATAAAAAAATGACCTGGTGATGACCAGAATATCAGTATTCCTCCCCAGCAACAGATTCAATTTCCTATTAATTTACACCACAGCTGGTTGTAAAAACAACATTCCTGTCACAGGATTAGTGTCTGACTTTAGTAACATGAAGTAACTGTCTCTGTATTAGTCATATTGGGGAAGACTGAACTTTAGAGCACATTTCATCTTTAGGCCTGATTTTACACGCTTGTTCTTATGTAAATAACCTGCATTCATCCAGGTTTTCCTATTTTATTCATGTTTAAATTGTTAATTACAGCTGGAGTCTATGTTCACCTGTGTGTTCCTGCTGCAACAAGAGACAATAAAGCACCTGAAGAATCCTACGGTTGAAATTGATTCTTTATACCCACAAAATAAAAGCTCACGAGGTTGTATAACATCAGTTGATCTTATATTTTAACTGAAAGAAGTTATGACTCCTCTCACATCTTTCAATTGAATATCCAGAAGAACCGCACTTCCTGTGGAAAACAAAATTTACCAAGCTCATAAACCAGATTACTATCTCACTTTCCACATATTTCTCATTCACCATTCCAGGCACACCTCCTTATGCTACAGCAAGAACTTTTGCTTTCTACAGGACAGGGATAATTCACCTTTCAACCTTTTGTCAGAGTTCATCCGCCCAGAATGTGCAATAAAATCTAAATAGATGCAGACAGCAACTCTCCCACTGCCTTCTCTTTCAAGGTGAACACTCCCATGAGAATTCAGCCTTCATCCATCTTCAGACTTTGATCTTCCATTGATTTCAAACCCCCTTGGCGTCTCTCAGCTCCTTTTGAACTCTCCCCTTTTTTAGTTTAGGCAGATGTGCAGCTTCCCAGTGCCTGGGGCTGGGATTGGTATCCAAAATTATCACTTAACACCAGTCTCCAGCTAGAGAAACCCATCAGATTGAGCTACCTACCCCCAAGCAACCAACCAGCTTTTTCTTCTGTGTGCCAAAATCTGTTTCTTTGCTTGAGAGCTCCTTTTCCACCACTCTTTCTCTTCAAAGCTTGGAAACCACCTGTGGTGGGTCCTGTGAGTGCCAGCCCCCTGCCTGAGTCCCACCACTTGAGATTCAGGCTAACCAGACTCTCCTGAGAGCCCAAGATCTTTTTCAGTGTCAACTTGCTTAATTAAACTACTGTATTCACAGCTTTAAAATTTGTTTCTTAGTACAGAGTGCAAAACTGAGAGTCTGGTTGCATTGCCAAGTTACTGTGCAGTATCAGTCCTAACGTGAAGCCAGCGTGGAAACCACAAAGAGGAGGACAACTTATCCAACAAAGTTAGTCAGCCTTTGGCCTCCCTACAAAAGCTGCCAAGCTGCAATGACTGATTTAGGCCTTGATCCAGAAAGGCCCTTAATTGTCTGTCAAATTTTAACCATATAAGTAATCTTATTAAAGCCATGAACTACTTCATGGTCAGAGCTAAATACATGCTCAAGTGCTTTTCTAGATCAAGAAATCGGCAATGTGGATGCTTATCCCCTAATATGTGAACACAGATAACCAAGTCTGCTTGTTCAGCTGCAGTAAAATCACAGAAGATTTAAATCCCCATATCAGTGGGGTAAGGTTCACCCACCCCGTTCACAACAGCGATGCTCCTCATGAGTGCTATAATTCACAAGAAAGTGACTTACATCATGGGCCTAATCCTGAAGACCTATAAAATATGAGCAGTGCTGTTATCAACTGTTAACTCACATAAGTGGTAAAGATGTACATCTCCAAGAAGAAAGTATAACGTCTCTTCTGTTCCAGCCAATCCTCTAGTAAGCATAATATTTTAATTATGACTACTTAGTCTGTCTGTGTTTTCATTACCAACAACCTTCTGCTCTTCAGAACTTCAGTGCTGTTAATCTTTCCATTTTCCACTAAACTGTTTAAGAAATGCAATACTGCCATCTAGCATCCACAAAATGTGATGAAAATTTCCTGTCAGGAAGGCTCTTACAGGTGCAAGTCAGTTTTACGCGAGCTTTGGGGACCACAGGTTATCACCAGGATAGTACATGTATATATAACGTCCATAGCATGAATACTCTATATACTCAAAGTGTATTATATATATACAGTATGTAGTGTATATATAGTGCTATATACTATATATACCATATGTAGCATATATATGTACATTGTAAGTAAATGTGTATATATGGGTTTGCATACATACATATACATAATGTGTGTACATATACAGATAGTATATGTACCCTAGTGTATGTGTACAGTATTCATGCTGTATAATGTATGTACTATATACAATATATATGTTGTACAATATCTATACTAGATACTGTATATACAGTACTGTATATATACTATATAATGTGTATATATACTGCGCATGTATATACTCTTTACATATACACACTATATATATGTATATACACACAATACATAGTGCATATATGTATATAGTGAGTACATGTATATATATACACACACAGGCTGTGACCCAAAGACAGCTGCTAGGACACAGTTAAAGCAAAGGGCACGTGTGCTCAGCAGCAGACATAGAGGTAAAGTGAGCTGCGGCTTCCCCTGGGCAAGTGCCAAGGTTTCCTTCCTGAGAACCATGTTGCACCACTGAGAACCCCTGGCTCCAGCTTGAAAGCTACCCTGCTGCTCTAGCTGAAAGTTGGGGGCCATTCCCAGTGCTATCTGCTCCTCTAGTTTTCTTCTCCCTGCAGTGGCAGCTCAAACACTTCCCAGGGATGTTCAGCTGTCCTTGCAGCCTTCACAGAAACAATGGCCAAGACAGCTGCTGGTGTACACTCAGAATTGCTCATGTCTGCTGGTCTAGGCAGACATTATGTCTCTGGGAAACAGAGCTTTGTGATAAAATCATTTTCTTTAATTCATTCATCATTGACCTGTCCCCTGTTTAGGGACCCATCACTGCCAGGGTTTTGTCTTTCTTCCCAAACAACTGAACATATTCAGACTGCTATTGCTTACTCTCACATACAAAAAAGAGACGGAAAGATACAGAGAAGGGGAGAAACACAAGTGTTAAGCTGGCAAATATCTGAATCCTCCATTCCCCTGCAAGGAGAATTTCTTCCACAGAGTTATAGTGCCCTAGGATACAGAGCAACAATTATTTTCCCTCTGACCACAGGGCTGAAAACTGGGATCCAATGCACATTATCTCAGAGAAGCTGTCAGGTATGAAGTATAAAACATAGCTGTTGGTATACACAAAACATTCACCACAAACTTTTTGTAGCATTTTCTAAAGACTGTTCACTGGATTCATAGTACCAAGACATCTGGATTTATGGTTTCATTCAATTTTGCCTAAGTTCAGATGCATATAATATAACATTTATGTCTGAGCCACTTGTCTAGACTCTTTTTACACTTGGTGGAGAAAAATAAGCACTATTTCAGATGTCTACATTAGGGTGAGATGAATCGTGACCTAGAGGTGCCTATTCATCTCCTAACAATTACAAAGTGGTCCCAGACAACGAGCTCGGGCATGGACATCTGAAGCGTTAATGTCTAGCTGAGGATAAGATTAATCCTGGAGAATCAGGGAGACTGTGAGCTCAGTTAGTCCAACTCTTTTTTAACACGTCAGAAACATTCGTCCAGTAATGCCTCTTTTAAGATTGATATCTTGTATTTGCCGAACAGGTATTTTTCAGAATGGCATCCAGCCTGGATTCAGAGAGTTCAACCAATGGACAAGTTAGTTTTGTCAAATAGCATTTTCCACCATCACCAAAATGATGTAACATGGTAGATAAGCACAGAAAGAACATCAGTTCAGATTTTGATTTTGCCTTTGATTCTAGAAAAAAATGTGAGATAGTGAGAAATCATGTAAAAATTAGTTAAAAGTGGCTTTTATTTCATTAATTCCCTATAGAATTATTTTACAGCATCATTAGAAGAATGTGAGGGGTAAATCCATCCCAAACTAAGATCAAAGATACTTCTATATTATAGAACCATTCTCTGTGGAAGAGCACTTTTTACGTACATTGAAGAATGTTTTTTCTATGAACTACCTTTAACATGCATATCAACTTCTTGCACATGCTGAGAGAGCAGCAAATCACCCACTTGATCTACATCTCAAATGATGATTCTGCCTCAGCGTAAAAAAGAGAGATGACTGCTACTTTTAATATTAGCATCTCTGGTTTCTCTGCTAGGAGGTAAGATCAGACAAACACAAAATAGTGGGGAGAGATGAACCACAAGAGTCTCCCAGTGTAGCATGCTCACCCAAGATCCTTCCATTCCACTGACACCAGGCAACAGCCCAATAACCTTTAGCCCAGGTACCACAATTGCTTTCGGTAGTGAAAAGGTGTAAACTGTATTTATAAAAGACAATATTCACAAATTATTCAACTGCAAAGAAACATTTTTGTTTGGGGTTTTTAGTCTTTTTTTTGTTTTATTTTTTTCCTAGGTTATGGAGCTAAGTATAAACAAAGCTATGTTAGCAAACCTGAAAATCACAAGCCTTTGCTGAAATCAAATATTTATCATTAGTGCTACAAAATTTAATTTCCATTAACACCTTATGACTTACAACTCTTGAACTTCCATAAGACTTGAAAACTGATAAAAATCATTATTTTTATTTTGGATGTTAAAAATCGTGAAGCTTCATTTCTCATTAGGACGTGCACAGTGAACCAGCATTATAGCGATTTGCAAGTTTCTTCAAAAGATTTATGATTCATATAATCTAAACTTACTAACCACTCCACATTTTAAGAAGAAATTTTTTGTTCTTCCTTAGTTGCTAAAGTACTTATTTTCTGTGACCTCAAGTCTTTCTGATTTTTTTAAGTTCACTCCACTTAGCTCTTTGTGCCTGACTTGAAAATATTTATTGAGATGTAGTAGTAGCGTAGGAAGTAATTGTCAAATTCTTTCAAAACATTCAAAAACAAGTGTTCTTCAACCTCACTTTCCTTCAGCATTAAGTCTATTCAAAGTCTGTTCAAAGCATGTGGTGACATTTGCCATTACTGTCAAAGGGGTCTTTCAAGTGATGAATTCAAGATGTAAGCACATGTTTGCAGTTCATGGCAGGTTTCAAAACTGTCACTCAATTAGAATTCCTGCAGGGGAACGGGAAGAAATTCTCTGTTTAGTGATTGTATCAAAGGGAACAAAACATGAAGAAATCACCCTCTCTCCCTTCTGCCCCCTAAAAAAATACTTATGTAATTTTGCTGAAACAGCAGCTGTGGTGAAGTAATTAATCCTGGGTATAAATCCATAAAGCAGTTTGGAATATTTTGGAGATGCAGTTTAGGATGAGTTATAGCCCTGAATAGAAATCTTGGACTATTTGATTGAGTCCCCAGATTTAAATATCAGCCTAGACATCACTGTTTCACCCTCTGCTTTGCTGCAAAAAAAGATATCAAACTGAGAAGCTTGCCACATGCAGATGTTTAGGTTGACATAGTAAAAGCAACTCTAGATGAACTGCATGGACATTTGCTCTGTGTCTCCCATGTCATGGGAGAGGGATCGTGCAGGACTGGCAGCCCAGCGAGGAAGGTACCCCCCAATGCAAAGATATGCACTTTATGTCAGCTTGCTAGCCTTCTGGTGTGAGAAAACAAACGCTGATAAATACAAAGGAGAAAACTCCAGGGCCTTTATTTCAGTATCTGTCCAAATTTAGCATTGTTAGTGCACATGCAGATGACTATCAGAGGAAGTTTTCAGGTCTGGTGCATGCAACAATGCACAGAAGTTCCCTCCAGCCCTAGAATATAGCATGCATACATTGCTTCCCTTCTGGAAGAAGCCAGCAAATTAAATAGGGAAAGAAGGAGTGTAAGGGACAAGAAAGTGAAAGCATTTCATTAAGACCTGAAAATGCAATATTGAGAAAAATATTCCAGTTACTAGGCTGCTAATTTCATCACTGTCACTTCTTAGGCCTTCCTGTATTTCTGGATGATTTTCAGCAAGTCTGGAGGAGTTTCCTTGCTATTCTTTTTGGCAGTGACCTTTTGATGTGGAGGGGTGGGTTGGCTTCCTGATTTATGTGAGGAAGACAGAAACATAAATGAGACTTTATCCATATGGCACTCCAGACGCCTCATTCCTTCTGGGAATGGGCAACCACACACTCCTGTTGCAGGTGGAGAGGATTAATCTCCTAATATGGAAGTTTAATTTATTTTTTAGACACAATTAAAAATAAACCTCAACTTCAGTAATAAGGAAGAAAGCAGAGAGAGAGGAAGAGAGATCTCTGTGAGCTTGCTGTTAATACATGCTGGTATTAACAGGCCACTTAAGGTTAAATAATGAGCAGCTTCAGGTTGTATGAGCCATTTGGGAAAGTTGCAAAAATTTTTTTAACAGAGTTCTAGTTTCACCTTCACAGAAACCATGATGTATGCAGGGGTGGCTTTAAACTACCTTTAAAACACTTTTATTTCCCCAGCATAATGTAGAGTAGCCTTAGGAGTACTGGAGTTCATCCCTTCTTTCTAGCAAAACCCTACTATGTTCATGGTGCCACAAAGTCACTTAATAAATCTTCAGATAAACAGAAATGACTGAACACAATATAGGTTTCCATTTAAAATGTTGCCTGTTAAAACACTGGCAGTAAAAAAACAGAGAACCAGTGGGACCAGTGTTTCCAGCTAAACCTATTCAGAGCCAAATAGAGACATACTGACATAATGGCTCTGAACTTCCCACTGCCATAGGTCATATAAATAGGGACAGTTTTGAATGCAGATTTTATTTCACAGTACCAAATGTACCAATTTCATATACTACTGTTCTTGACCAAGTGTTTGATAGGCCTTTAGAAAAGATGCTTGTATGAAATCTGTGACTTGAAGGAAGATCTTTGCAACAGCAAAGAAATGTTCTTCAGAGGAAGTTGAACTGAGACTAAAACTTAATGAAACTTACTGATGTCTGATCTAGGGAGCTATAAGCAGCATCTTGCTTCACCACACATTTGTCTCTTAGAGTGTATGGTACAGTGAAATAGGATGTGAATTTGTCCATATGTTCCATGACTGGAAAACATTCTATGTCAGAATTATCCTTACAGTCTTTAGCACTGATAATTCTGACAGTAAGACAGCAGTAATCAAATATAGTACTGTTTAATGTGGGTAAACCTAAGTTAACAACAGATAGTTTGTATTTCAGCATTATTTTTTTTTAAAGAAAGTCAAGAAAAAAATTGAAGAAATTGGGTAAAAAGCTACTTATGTTTTTATGAGATTCATAAAAAGTATTTATCAGTGTAAATCATTGTATCATTGTAAATATTTTTAAGTGGCTTCATGCTTATTGCTTAAGTGTTTCATTAATGGAAGTCTTTATATTGACTTCTGTCCATCCTAAGCCTATCTAAAACTATTAAAAGTACTACGTTTTCCTCAGAAAGCTGCTTTCTGCTGAGGTGCTGACTTTACAAAAGTGCATGTCAAGTTCTGTTAAAGAACTTTCTTTTTCTCTTTTTTTTTTTTTTTGACAAGGATTGAAATTAATGGCAGTTTCAACTTTTTACTAATTCTTAGTTAAAAATCCTATTGCTGAATAGAATTCTAAAGGCTTCTCTGTAGAAAGAGAACAAAAGAGAAGCCAATAGACTTACCAGTAGAAACTAGATGCATCTCATTCAGGAAGAAATATTTCCCAGTCCGAAGATAAATAGGCTAGGTCTGAGTGAAGGGAGGAGGCCAGATCAGTAGTGACTATCAAAGTGAAATATTTACACTCATGTATGTTTTTAAATATATAAAAATATATACGAAGAGAGACAACTGTATGAACTATATGCTGTCACACAATGGATTAAAAACTTGGAATTTTGTTATAAAAATGAGAATTATTCAGTAAATTTTGGTTTCATACGAAAAAGTACCCTGCATAGTTTACACATAAATTTGCCAACATTAAAAAAGTCGTGAGTTAATTTAGCACAATATTACAGTGCTTGCTGTATATCAGCATCAAATTAGTAGAAAAATGAGAAACTTCACTCTCAGAGAATGGGAAAGCCTGACTCTTTCTTTTTCCACTGTGTAACTCCCAGTTGCTTGATAAAAGTGGAAGAATGTTTTGAAGGATTTGAGGCACTACTTTGTGGCTATTACTAGTAATCTTATACTACCTAAGAACATAAAATATTTTAATCAGAAAATGCCAACAATTTCTGTCTGCTCTCAGCAAAACAGAATAATTAAGAGAAGTTATTAATGCTGTTAAAGAAAATAGTCATAGGAAGCTCATTTAACATCTTTGTCTAAGAATCACAATACAAATAAAGACCTATTCAACGACAGAGTGAGCTCGCTTCATTTATGAAAATGCTGTTCAGGATTCAAAAAGTTATTTTAGATAATTGCAAGAATTGGCAGTCCTGCTATGGCACCACACTCACAGCAGAATATGTCATGAATCATCACTGCATTCTTAAATGTAAAATACCAGAATATTATGCAGTGTCTTCTACTGAAGCATTATACAGTATAGTATTTAATTTCAAGTGAAAACAAGGAAAGGATTGTTTGCGCATTGATGTACAATGAGTCTTTGCTGTGAAACTGTGCTGAGCAGCTTCCATCTTTTGTGCTTGGTTTGGAGCGTGAAGTCAGATTACGTAATTCTTGCACTGCTGTTGGCACTATACTGAGTCCTGATATCTTTAAGACACATTCCTTGTGCTGTCCACCTCCTATCTGTTTCCAGGGCATGGTAAGCGATGATATGATCTTTGAAGTAGAAAACACTATTCTGTGAAAGACGCTTCATCTATCTTCCCTATATTTCTTTTGTCTATTTTGGATATTCATTTTCATGATCATGGTAATTCTAGTTGATTTTTATACAACTCAGCTGTTTAATTCTATGTCAAATATATCAACATGTTAAATATAAGTATGATATAATTGTTTTGTATAATCCCATATGGCAGAGGAGGTGGCTTACAAATGAGAATTAATTCTGTATACTGACTGCATATGTTCTATCAGTAACAAAAAAAAAAAAAAATACACCCACACAGTTACCTACGCTATACTATGAATAATAACATATAAGTTTTACGTGTGTATCTTCAAATGCATTTTATTTTTGACCTATACCAAGAGATGCATATCTATAAAAATGTGGGGTTCCTTTCATTTTTAATCAACAAATAAGTTCTCAAAGGAAGATTTAGACAGTGAACTTTTAAACATATGGGTGATTATTGATCTTTATGCATACTTGTATACATCAAAACTGCAATTTGAACTTTGCCTGCAGGGCATTAACTGCCAATGAAATAAGTATATTCTGCCTCAGCTGTTTTAGCCAAGGCACAGCTTGAACAACCACCAGAGAGCCATAGCAAGAGAGAGGAAGATGTTGCACACAGCTCTTAAAAAGCCAGAAAGTTTGGAATCATGCTTGTAGATTGCTTGCTGTTATTGATAGGGATATGGCCAATTTAAAATAAAGTGCTCCAAAATAAGATTCCATTACTGAAAATTTGCTGGGTTTTACATACTTCAAATGACTGCCAACAGTCTGCAGAAATTGTTGTGAGGTAGAGTAGGCAGCTTCCAATGAAAACCTACTCTTTCTTTTGCTTAAAGGATGTTCTCATATTTCTGACTTTCCTTATACTTTATATGTGCCTTGATTAATTAAGGCAGTTCAGAACTGAGGCTATTTGCATTCTTAAACTAAGACGTATTCAAATACCTTGCTGAACTGTCGCCCAGGTTTTAACACATGTTCTCATAAAAAAAAAATGCTAAATTAGTATGAATTGTTAGCAGAATGGAAAATGTTCATATATCAAATGTTCTATATAGAATAATAATCAGGAAACAGTAATAAAAAAACAGCTGTCTTGGCAAATGGGCTTCCATGAAGCTTGAGATACCACAGGCCATGGAAACATGGGGTGGTTAAGCCATATGGTACAAATAAGTACACAATGATAGCTCTCATTCCACAGGCACCTTTGACTTCCCTTATTTCGCACAAATGTGACATATTCATAAATTCTGATACAGAAACTAATAAATAACTTATTTACAGAGTAACAAATGAAAGACAGTTATAAGCAGTGAAATCAATGACATAACAGGGAAAACCTGAGGATTTTCTGGCTCAAAGACCAAGCAAAAAAAAATCTCATTCTGATGCTAACTGTACTGGAATGAAAAGTTCTTTTGAAATTCTTATTACTTATATTTAAGCCAGATGATGCTTTTGAGGTTAAATTTACAAATACTGACTGATCTGAACCAGCTCCTGAGCCAAATCCCTTGAAAGATAAGTGGCATCGTGCTAAAAATTAGATTCCTTCTTTCATATTTTATGGCTTAATTAAGTAGCTTTACTTTTGAATGCATTAAAAGATGGAAAAATCCATTTAAATCAAAACTACAGTTAGTTCAGCCCATCAAAAATTGTTGCATACCTGAAAAACTATGTGAGGCCCCAAGTTTGAAACTGAGGGTTATTATAGTAATTAAATATAGAATTTGACAGTTTTGGTGGAGAAATTTTGGTTTGTTTAAGTAAATATGTTTATATGGGAGCAATTAACACCAAAAAAAAAAAACAGACCCCAAAAGCCACAAATCAAGAAACCATTTTCTGTTGCACAAAGGCATGTACCTTAAGAATGACTTTAGCGACCAGTGTCAAAGAATTTTTATTTTTATAGGTTCGGAAATACAGAGTACTATTTTTGCTTGCTCAGGAGTCTAGTAGATGCAATTAGTTTTCCAATTTCCTCATAAAAATGGGCATACTCAAAAGAGTAAGAAAAAAGGCAGGAGGAATTGATCCAACCAACCATAGCTATAGTAAGATGCAACTGTATGATTTGTTGTTGAAAACCAGAATTCTGCTACTATACTTCTGCTTCTATTACCAGAAATGTAGCCTAAAAAAAAGGAAACAGAACAAAAGATTGATCTCTTTATCTTATACATTTTGTTAATGATCTTTAATTCTTCATCCCTTAGGTATGAAGAATTCTGAAAATAATACAAGACCAAGTTTTCCTGAAGGTGACTTAGTGTCCTTAAAGAATAAATAACTAATAATAATTTAGACATCTTTTTCAGCAGAGGGAAGAGTCAATATAATCAAAGCTATGCTTTCATGAGGGAAACATAGTATACAAGATACTGTCAATGACTCAGAAACTATCTTGAAAACAAGGAGCTTCTAGAATGGACCAGAATAGACTATTTCTTTAGGAAGGGACCTACAACAGCCATCTGGTCCAGCTGCCTAACCACTTCAGGGCTGACCTAAAGTTAAAGCATGTTCTTCAGGGCATTTTCCAAATGCCTCTTAAATACTGACAAGCTTAGAGTATGGACCACCTCTCTAGGAAGCCTGTTCCAGTGTTCGACCATCCTCTTGGTAAAGGAATGCTTTCTAATATCCAGTCTAAACCTCCCCTGGCACCGCTTTGAACCATTCCATGCATACTACCAGTGGATCCCAAGGTGCAGAGCTCAGCATCTCCCTTTCCACTTCTCCTCCTCAGGAGCAATGTAAAGAGCAAGGAGGCTGTCCCTCAGCCTCTTTTTTTCCAAACTAGCCAGTCCCAAAGTCTTTAACCGCTCCTCACAGGACATGCCTTGCAGCCCTTTCACCAGCTTTGTTGCCCTCCTCTGATGCATTCAAGGACTTTCAAATCTTTCTTAAATTGTGGAGCCCAAAACTTCACACAGCAGGATAATCACTTTGTCTGACCAGCTGGTTATGCACCCTGGGATGAGTTTTGCACTCCTGGCTGCCAGACCATGCTGCTGACTCGTATTGAGTCCACTGTCAGCTGGCACTCCCAGAACTCTTTCTGCACGGCTGGTTTTCAGGCACTCATCTGCCGCTTTATACTTGTGACATTATTCCATCCTAGGTGCATGATCCAGCATTTGAACTTGTTAAATTTCATTCCATTGATACTTGCCCAATGCTCCAATTTATCTAGATCCCTGTGCAAGGCCTTTTGTCCCTCAAAAGAGTCAAAAGCACCTCTCAGTTTGGTATCATTTTCCTCTTTTCTTGTTATGTTTTTGGTGATGTCATGGAGCAAATCCAGAACTGCACTGAGTTCAGTGTTTCCCCTGACCTACTCAGAATTCACTCTAAAGAAACTGGGTTCAGGGAGTATGTCCCTCTTATGAAAAGTAAAAACTATTTCTCTTCCTTTTTCCCCACCCACAGAGCACAGCTCAGATTATGCCTTTTGGGCCAACACAGATATTTCCAAGGATAACATTGCATGAGACATTCTTAGAAGACAGCTACTGGTGCAAAATCTCACAAGTGTCATCTCCACTTCATCTGTCTCTTTGATATGTTGTCAATATTCCTGATACCTCATATGGCATACTAGTCATCTAGGTACTCCCTCCTCCACTAAAACAAAAACAACCCCCAAAGTAAATCACACAGATGTGACAAGTGTTAAGCCTGAAATTCAACAAAATATCTTTTTGTGTCTTAGAAACACAAAACAGCTCTTCTGTGTGATCTCTCAAGGATGTTGCTCCGTTAGGACATGCAGAAAAGAGAGCTGCAAAATAGCTGAACAGCCCCTCTGCTGCAGACTCTATGATTAAGCAAGATCTGAAAACACTTAAAACCAACCCTCATTAACTTCCCTTTATCATGTGGCTCTTTTCAACTATGTATGTACATATGTTTGAAATTTTCCTGAAGAATGTGTTTAAAAGTTTTCCTGATGTGGGGCCTCTGTGAATAATGCACTGTTCAACCAGTTCTCTTTTTCCTTGTCTGTGCCCATATGACTGCTTAAATCTTTATGAGAAAGGGTCGTACCTTCACGTTCTAATCTAGAAGATAAATATAAGTTACAGAAGAGAGGAGAAGTTATTTCCTTGCACACATCTTGTGTATCATCATCCATTTTGTAGATAGCAGTATCTTATCTTTCTGGATGCTCAGGATTCTGAGCATCTGTCACTGTTCTGATACCCTTGTATTTTTCATAAAAATCATGAGAAACCAGTGTCTGCTGATAATACACCTTCTTCCACAAAGATTCATAACCATTTCTACTGAGTTCTTCTAAAAAGAAACCCAAAAAAAGGTTGTGAGTCATGATATCTGATCTGAAGTCAATTAACTTTAAGAATGATTTATTTTGTAAGTTCTTCAACAAAAAGAAACATGCTTTAAATGGAATACCTTAGTAGTTAAAACTATTCTCCTTTGTTTCACAAAGTGTAACTGGAAAACCGACAAAGAATTTTACTTCCCACAAAATATTTTAAAAATGATGAAAATCAGAACTTTGTATCAAAGCACTTCCTCAGCCTCAGCTTGAAGTCTAATCAGCAGGTATAAAGTATGCTTGTGTTGGCTGAATTTATTCTGTATTGAGGAGGCACAAATGTGCATACAAAAGTAGGAAGAGGTGGAAATACCACTGAGAACCAGTGCCTTTGTGGGAAAGAGAAAAGCTGTGAAGCTATATACAAGTTCAAAGCCTAATTATGTAATTAGTAACTGAAAGGTCAGTCAGCCATACACAGAGATAAGCCTCATAATAAAATACAGAAATACTTACTAATTAAAAAAAAAAAAAAAAAGACACAAACTTCAGGAACAAAAAGCATTCAGGGTTTGGGGCTCTTTTTTTTTGTCCTTTAAAAGTGAGTTTTCGGAGAATACATGTTGCAGTTTCTCAGGCCTGGATCCAAAGAGCAAAGCAGAGAGCTGTCCTCTGGCCTGCCTCCAGTGTTTGCTTCTTGGCTCAGTGAAGTCCTAGGTGTTTAGAGATGGTTTTAACAAGTTAAGTTACATCTGGATTTAAGTGCATGGCTTGATCTGGAACTGTGTGTATGGTGCTTCTTGACTTTGGTGCACATGGCAGGCTTTGTGGACTTGGTCACCACCTCAGTTCAAGCAGCGCAGACACTGGCCTGCTCGCATACCACTGAATGGGTCTCCATAACCTAGAAACATCTAAACCAGTTTGGAACAGTCATATTGCTTTGCTCTCATGAGACCCCACCTGGAGGGCTGCATGTACCAGGATATGGAACAGAAGGACATGGAACTGTTGGAGCAAGTCCAGAAGAGGCAATAAAAATGATAAGGGCACTAAAGCATCTCCTATACAAAGGCAGGCCAAGAGAATTGGGGCTGTTCAGCCTGGAGAAGAGAAGGCTGCATGGTGACCTCATAGCAGCCTTCCAGTATCTGAAGGGGGCTTATCAGGATTCTGGGGAGGGGCTCTTCATCAGGGACTATAGTGGTAGGACAAGGGGTAATGGGTTAAAACTTAAACAGGGGAAGTTCAGGTTAGATATAAGAAAGAAATTCTTTGCTGTGAGAGTGGTGAGGTGCTGGAA
This sequence comes from Psittacus erithacus, assembly GCA_009867235.2. Lineage (NCBI taxonomy): Eukaryota > Metazoa > Chordata > Aves > Psittaciformes > Psittacidae > Psittacus > Psittacus erithacus. Next base: position 24,652 of record WYDI02014880.1, read on the forward strand.
TGGATTACCCAAGGAAGCTGTGAATGCCGTGTCCTTGGCAGTGTTCAGGGACAGCTTGGACACAGTCTAGAGTAATCTGGTCTAGTTGCCCTTCTCAGGCAATAATTTTATGTCTTTAATAGAGGTATGAGCATTGTTATACTGGTGAAAATGACTGCTTGTATTTCAGCTTCATTCAGTGCGAGAACCGGTGAAGTTCAGGGGCTGGACGATGTGAGACAGGGATGTGTCTAGCACAGGCAGAGGCCAGCAAGCCTAGTTTATGGGAACTCTTTGCTGACAACTCTAGTCAGCACTGACTGAGTGTGCTCATAGGTCTAGTACCAGTGTTCAGCATTTACTTTGCATATATTTTGTTCATTCTGTTTTCCAGATCACTGCACATGCTAGCCAGCTTGAAGTTGAAATACAGACCTTGCCCTGGCAAGGGCAATGTTATCCGTGAAAGGCACTGAGATACTTACATCAACTTATGTGACTTCCTGAGGCTTGTGGGTGTTTGATTTGGGTTTCAGTTGCTTAATTCCCTGTTGGGGCTGCAGGGCTGAATCTGCAGAAAAGGTTATGGTTTAAACATTGCCCCGTGTGTATTTGCCAGTCCTACAAAGCACAAGGTAACTTGGTTAAGGCAGGCACTTTCGACTTCCTGATGATTTTTCAGTCTGGCACATCAGAATTAAAAAAAAAAAAAAAAAAAAGAGGAAATATGAGGCCTTTTTGTCTGTCGTGGACATCATTACATCTAAATGGAAACACAAGAGAAAAGCTTTTTATGTTAGTTGTTTAATACTGTCAAAAGTAAAATAAAGGCATTTTTAAAATAATAAAACTAAGGAATGAACTTTTATTTTCAAAAAGACTAACTGCACCTTTTTATTAGACATTGTTTTTTTCTTAGCTGGAAGGTTTTAAGAATAGTATACTTAAAGCAAAACTCCACATATTTGGACTATCATGTAATCCCCCTCTTGCTGAATAATGTCAAATAAGCTTCAATTTGAAAGCAGCTTTCCTACCTCACAGGGCTGTAATATACCTTGAAAAAAAGTGATCAGAGAGAAAATGAAAAAAAAAAAGATGTCTTAAATCTTTCTAATGTTAACTTTGTAGGTTAATAATGCCATTTTAATAGCTAAATAATTAACCTTACCTGATCACTTCAGTGGGAGCATTGCCCTGCTCCTGACATGCTTCTCTGAAACCCTCAGACTTCTGCCCTTTACCTCCCTCCTTACATCCGTAATCATCTCCCAGCCCTCAGCAGGCAATGCTGCTCATCACACCCAGAAGCATCCCACCAAGGGTATCTGAATGAGAATAGAGTAAGAGGAATCTACTGCAGGAGTACTTTAGGGCCATGGTGGGGCTCAGCAACTTCTTTGCTCTGAAGCATATCATTTTAAGTACATCATTCTGGTTTCTACAGCACAAAGGAAAATTAACACAGAAGCAAGAATATGATGGTTTTGATTAGTGCTGTGTGGCATTTCTGCTACATTTTCCCTGAAACTTGAAAGGAGGACCCCACTACATTTACTGCTCAGGGTTTCCCAGTTTCTACTCATATTTATTACATCCCTTGCACTATAAAGACAGAGGTAGGAGGACATAGCGCCTTTACACATTAAAATTTGCCCATATAGAAATTCAGCAAGTTTTGAGAATTTCTGGACCTATAAGCATCTGAGAATTGTTACTGGCTTCTGCAGAATGTGCATTTCACTTAAAAGGTGAGGCTGGAGGATACCTGGGAAGAAAATCTTCTAAATATAAGGAAAGTGTTTCCTGTATAGAGCTACCTTCTATGTAGCTTATATGAGACAGAGGTGTTATCTCCAAATTATATCATTTTAATGACAAATACCAGCATCTTTAACAGGATCACACAATTATTTCACTTCACAAAAGGATATGCAAAAAGACTCACTCACTTCAGAAACCCAGGCTTGTTTTCAGGATTTCAGTTTGAATCTGAAATTCTAATTTTAGATATTACTTGTTTACTACTTGTTAATGTTCAATCGTTATATCTATTGAAAATCTACCAAACAGGGAGTTGATTACTGAGTGGACTGAATAAATATTTGCTTGAGAAGTTTCATACTATTCATGTAAGTAGGTAAGGAGACACCAAAGTAGGAAAATTAAAATATTAATACTAAATTTAATTGAGGCAGGCATCTCAACTGAACAAAATACTGGTCAAGTGCTTCGGACATTCATTAATGACCAGAAAGTTACAGCTCAGCTGAGCCAAGGGCTCCGCCATAGGCAGTCAGTCAACACAATCACCGCCATATGTGGGAAAGAGAACATTAAACTGAACAGGGCTATACAGAACTACTATAATGATGCTGTGGATTTGCCTTAAGATCTGCAATAATCCTTCCTGAGAGTAATTGCTCTGCATCATACAATGCAGAAGGATCAACACAGCAGCTGCCTTCAAACATATCTGGCACCCAGGTGTTTGAGCAAGTTGCCAAGATGCCTGTAGCAGCCAGATATTTTGAGGCAATCACACAGCTCAACCCCAGTTCTGCAGCGACGTAGACAATTTGTACTGCTGTAAGCTCCTAGTATACAAAACTGTGTTTGTGAAAAGCTTTCTGCTGGTCTAAGTGTTCATACAGGGCAGGCAAACCCATGATTTCTCTTCTGATAACAAACTCCCTCTCTAGTTTTAGTGTTCCCACCTGTAAACTTTGGGCACTGTAAGAGCCCTTTTGCTGAAAAGTAAGCAAACATATGCATATATGGATATATTTATCAAAAAGCTAAGATGAAAATCATGTCTGTGGCACATGATATGCAAAACTTTTTCAGGAAAGGAAGCTTCTTGTTTGCCTGAAAGCAGTGATATTCCATGTACCCTCAAAGGAAACTTTCCCACAAAGCCTGATTTCTGTGATCAATGGGGTATCACAGCCCATGGTTTAGATTTAAGAGAACTGAACTACTTAAAGATTTTCCAAGAACACCAAGCCCAAACTTTGTGTCTGTTCTACCTTGCTACTGTCTGTGATAACTTCATCTGAGTTCCTCAGGGAACAATTTTGTGCTTGCTGTCAACATAAACATGTATAGATTCTTTTGCTTTCACCACATTCCAGCAATTCTCAGCTTTTCCCATGACCCCAGTTCCACTTGCACTTCCAAGATCATGACCTCCACTTTGGAAATAACATTTGCTCAAAGATCTATTCTGCCAACCAATGCGCTACCCAAACAAATGAGCTATGTGTTGAGCAAAACCACATGACCAGGGAAAAGGGATCTGAAATAACATTCATAGCTCCAAAATCTTTCCCTAAGGGGAAATGACTTGTGAATAATCCAACCTCCATTCTGTCAGCATTCTCAACAGCATATACATTATGTCATAAAGCTATGGGCTTATATCCCTTATGTGACGTCCCTAAATCTACTCTACTATTTAATGAGGAAGAACTCAAAACCAGTTGCCTACAGCAGAAGGTATATCAAGCATGGGTGGTGAAAATTAGCCAGTGTCTTTTATCCTCAATTAAAATACTCTGCAGGATTACAGGTTTAAATTATATTTAGCCCATGAGGTAATATTATTTCCCTATTAAGTGTGATTTATCATGTCCATCATTATTCTGAGCACCCTAAGCTGCTATATCAAGACCATGTAAATCTTCCCTATATTCACAAAGTCTGGAAATGAGCTTTCTGTTCATGATTTCAAAATCACTGAGGACGAATTTTCAAAGTTCTGTCTCAGCCATTCAAACCCAGGTAAGGGAATCGGGATTAGAATGACAGAAATGGCAGACCTTTGCTTTCCAATAGGACTCTCAGAAATTTGTTCTGAGAAGGCCCAAGTGCTCCACGCCCAGTTATGTTTATTCAGACTGAAGTGGTTCCATTCATGCCAGCACAACAGAAAACAAAACCTGGCTTGAAGCGCTGGATCTTCATGTTTCAGCTACTCACAGCAGAAGAGTTCTTCAGAAGTTAGTGCTCTTACCATTTGGTCTGGGATGAAGAAATTTTAGCCCCAAAGCAATAAAATACAAGGAAATGGCTGCTTTGAGCTGAAGTCAATACTGAAGAATAATACAGTATTGGGTTGTTGGTATTATACCCACAGCTCCATAGGCATAGTAACTGTGGTTGCTAGAGATGGCTGTCTACATGCATCTACCAGAATGCACTATCGATACATGATCTAGAAACAGCAGAATTTTTGTCAGTGCATATGCTTTATACTTTAACACTCTAGTGTTAAGAGGACCTTCAGTCTAAAGCAGGAACATAAGGAAGAACAAGAAAAATTCAAGCCAGCAAAACTAGCTACTGCGGTAGTCAGCCTTCATTCCCTAAAAGGATTTATGCTTTGTCTAATTTTGAAATTGAGGAAGTGTCACTGAAATAGCAGTTACCGGACAGCTCTTCTGTACAGAGCATGTGACCCGGTATGTAAATCAACAAAAAATTCATCAGTAGTAGGCAAAAAAGACTGTTTCTAAGCAATAAAAGCACTCTGTTGTTTGTATCTGTCCTAGCCCCATTTGGAAGGGGTACGTAAATCTGGAGCACTGAACCTCTCCTACCTTGTTGCAGAAAGGATGCACAATCTGTCTGAGCAGGCATCTGGCAACGTATCCAAGTTTTACAAGCAATCTTGTAAATTGTTGTTTTCAGCAATTATTTGGTCTGGGAGGAGCAGCAATTTTTTTTTTTTTTTTTCTTTTTGGGGGGGTGGAGGGGTTTGTTGGTTTTGGGGTTTTTTTTCCAAATCATAACAACTCAATCTTCCCTCACAAGAAATGGGAATGGAGGGAAACTGTGGATGAATGTGAAGAAAAAATTCTGTGGAAGTCATGAGCTATCAACACCAGTGGCCAGAACAAAACATGCATGAATAAACTGGTTGGTTGGCCAGACATGGAAACCTTCAGTTGCCTTACAGTTCTTCCTCACGTTGTTTGTATGAACAAGGGCAGACAAAACCCTCTGACAATGTCTCTGAAGTCAATTCAGTCAATATTTCTTTGAATTTTACCACAGAAGTTGTTTTCAGGTAGGAGAAGCTTTTGGAGTGTCTGTCTTGTCACTGGTCCTGAAGACTTCAGTGCAGTAATGCCAAATTACCAGAACTAAACTCAACAGGACAATCCCTAGTATTAAAAGAGCGATCTTGGTTTAAAAGGATACAACAGTTCCAATAATTAGGAAGTCCTCTCTATACCACACAGCAAAGATCTCTTGGAAAATATTTACAGCTCTTCAGCTGAGTTTCTGGATGCCTGAATATGAGCCACTCTCAGAGTCCAATTATCAAGGGTCATAGATAGCAAGAGACCAAAGACAGGCAGCAGATGCTGCTGCCTATGGTCAGATGGGCAGACTGCTTAATTAGGTGCACAAGAGTTTTGCCTTCATCCTATCTGATTCCCAGAGATGAGGGGAATCTAGAAGATGGCAGAGGCATGTCTGTTTTCCACAGGGAAGGAATGTGAGCTGGGAGCCCACCACAACAGGGAAAGCACTGAGCAGACTCAGCTTTCTGTCCCTGAAGAGTCTCAGCCTTTGGATTTTTAATCTTTTTCATCCCATTTTCCTGTTACATTGCCAGTGTTACACTAAAATGGAATACATGTTCTGGTTCTGAGAGTATAAAAATGAGAAGAATCAAATCTCCTTTCATACATCATTTCTAATGATGCGTACACTTCACAGAGATCCAAACTTATATTAACTTTCTGATTGTTTATATTTTAACTTTGGACTCAACTTTAAATTTCTTGCCTTTCCACTATTTTGTAACAGACAATTTTTTTCCTTGTTTCAGTCTACCTGCTGCATGCTTCTCTGCTTTTGACACTATGTTGTTTGCAGTGACCAGGAAAGGAAAGGGAACTTTCCTAATGCCTAACATCTCGTAATGAGTGACAATGTGAATTAAGTTTCAATATATACAACATCATCTAAAACACCTTGTTATAAATCCTATGTATAAAATAAATAATAAAAAAAGCTTTTGCAAACTTCTTGCAAGTGTTTGAAGAAAAAATAGTGCAAATAGTTTTCAATAATGAACAACTGGTGGTGTCTAGAGTTCTTAAACAGATGAACTAACACTGGAAAAATCTAGATAACATCAATATCTTTTATATTTTAATTGAAAAAAATCAGTGAACAAACTGAATGGAGGATGCCATAGACCTTTGAACAAAATGGCACAGTGTAAGCCACAAAAGCTGAATATTTTTTCATGTTATACATTCATCTCTCTTATGTCTCCTTTCAACTGTTATTGCCCTAGACTTCCTGAGAAGTCAGTGAAATATCCTCTGAAGTCAACTAGAATCTTCTTGTTAAGTGTCTTCACAATTTCCTTATGCCTGTTTCCATAAACAACAACAAAAAAAGTAACATTCACACACTTGAAAAGCTTAAAAAGCACGTAAATATCAGATATTATCATCTTTAAACTGTACATAATTATTGAGCTCAGAATCCTTTAAATAAAGCACTGGAACAGAGAAGCCATCTTCCTGTGGTATAATGTTACAATTTATATGACCATCAGTAATTCTCAACAGAAGTTTTGATTTGGGCGCTAAGCTGAACATATTTTCACCCTCTGAATTTGTACCTAGACTTAAAATCTAGCTATTTTTAAGGTGCTAAATGTCAGCAAATATAAATTGAGGCCTCTATAGGCACAGTCACTTCTGAAGCTTTTAGCCAAGACCTTCTGCTTACATCTTACAGTACACAAAAACTGTTACCATCCATGACCTTTGGACACAGATTTCAGTACGCATCAACATCACATAGCAATGTTGCATAAAGGGAGAACACTAAGGATGACATAAGTAAGAAATATAGCTTAACAAAGTAGTTCTGCAGGAGAGTAACTCAGGTTTTCCTATTTCCTTGGCAATGGCTGTAGGCTGTAATGTTAACTACTTGGACATCTGCATCCTTAGAACAATTTATTCCTTTAGTAACCACAGTAAACAGTGGTGTGCTGCTAGGAACCAGAATATATCGCTACTCAACAAAGGCAAATGAATGCAAGGAAAGAACTCAATCTACTCTTAAATTTAATAATCTTGATTTTAATGTCTGGGAGAGAATGAATTTTTTTTCTTTCTTTCTTCACACAAAACTGAGAAGACGATTTTTAAGGTCACGAATTTCCTAAGCTTTGCCCACTGTGGGTGTTTTGAGGTTAATTATATGCATGCGTTCCCAGTCCTCCTGTCGGAACTAATTTTAATTGTTATTAACCTCGAGCGCAGCACCTGATAAAGGTTAAATCTTGCTTGCAGGTTGGAGCACACTGGCAACAGTGACACGGAACCCACACCCCAAATGTCATTTCACCCTCAGAGGACATGGAAAAAGGAAGGGAAGGAAAGGAACAAAGGTGCCAAACAGCCTACGTGAGTCTGTTTCAATTAGCAAGGCTTCTTGCCAGCTCTGGGTAACTAAAACAGGCACAGCGTAAGGAATAGCTTTCTCCTGTGACCCTGAGCCACTTTCTGTTTAATTGCCATGGCAAGTGAATAAGGCTGAATGACCAAATGAGGACTTTTTTTTTTTTCCAGGTAAGAGAGGAGAGGACAGTAATTTAAATACCCAAGCATATAATTCTTCTACTTCATACTGAGAAAATAACTACTTGTATCACAAATGGATTTGTGATGCTCTGTGTACCTGTGTAGGTCATGTGCTCCGATCTTGAAGTAGCATTTCCATGAGAAATGTGGGGATGGTGTAGAGTAACTGTTATATTATTACCTTCACTCAACTCCTCGTAACGTGGCTTTGTAAAGGCATCTCCGATTCATAAAGGAAATGCTATGAAGTGTTTGGATTCTAGAAGAAAAACAATCAGCTGTGGTACCATAACTTCTGGTTTGTACGAGCAGTACAGAAATGCCCCCAAGTGAGTGAGCAATTTGGTGTTGAAAAAGTACAGCAGGCTTGTTTTACCAGGGAAACATGTGGCTAGTATGCTAAGTCATCTTGTGAACCTTATATCATTTTTCACTGATACAAAGGCAGAGCGATCTTCGCTGGGCAAGCGTGTCTTGCTCTGAGAGGATGAGTTAAGTCAGAAGGAACTCAATGATTCCACAGCAGTAAAAAAATGGCAAAAAACATTAATGATTTTCTCATTGGTTGTGCTCATATGTTTATTTCTATTTTACTCACCTGTGTCCTCTGGAGTACATTTTCTGCTGCACAGCCTGAAGTATATAATAGAAGAGGAGTAAAAGCATCAGTTGCAGCATGCTGGGAACACACCATTTCTTTGACCTTCATGAGACATTGCCATGTTGGTAAACTGCCACTAAAAATAAAACAATTATGAGATCTGAAGACTTCCTGGAAGGGGTGGTTTCCATGAGTTCACCATGAGTACACAGCTTCAGTTTATTATTCACATTCTCCAACTAAAGAAAAAATATTGTTCCTGAAGAGGATGTATAAAACTCAGTAATCAGTCTATAACTGTTCATGTACTACTCATAAAATAATGGGAAGAATAAGCCCAGGGGAGATCTGTGATGTGAACCAACCAGTAAACCGTTTGTTGTAGGTACTGCATCACCTCAGACTCCATCCTGCCCATGTCTGCTTCACTGTGAAGGCACAGGAACTCCTTTGTGTTTAATGGAGTAATATTGGTTTTGAACTGTTCCTGCCACTGATCCAAGTGCCAAGACGGCACACATAAAGCTCTTTAATGGTTCAGATCTCACTTTCTAAGCTTTTGTACACTGAACTATGGAATAAAAGAAAGATAGAAACAAATAGTAAAGGGGAAAATGTGTAGCCATGAACTTCTCAAAACTATTTTAAGGAAAACATATTAACAAGCACCACCAGTTCACAGGTCATCTGTGCAATGGCTCTTATTCCCAATCTGTGAAATTGGATACTTTTCTTGTATGCAGTATTTGTTTCCCATAGCCCAATTTTTATAGTGCCACCTGTTCTGGACCAGCAACTGACATTTATAATCTTACTGAAAACAAGCTTGCCAAAACACATTTGAACTTACTACAGATCTGTTCCTGACAGGCTTTTCAGATCCCTCAGGGCAAAGTAACACCGAGTTCTCTAGAATGTTATTTTAAATTAGCAAGATTTTTATAGTGTACTCAGAGTACGTAAGTGTGAAAAAATACAAATGCCCTAAATTAATTTGATTTTCAAGCTGTCCTTGAAATTATTTACAGTTCCCTCCTCTTGTTACCAGTTTGATCACCATATTTGTCCACTCCATTTTTTGTCACTACTGTGAGCTACACACAAACATCTCATATCCCTTATATCTCTAAGAAAAAGGAAATGAATATTTGCAAAACCAAAGCTGTATTGACCATGATGCCAGCATTGATATTGTATTCTATTCTACCACTTTAACTCTTGTTGTTGTTGTTGTTGTTGCTACTATGCTTTATCTGATAGTAGTGTTAACTAACAAACCATGCTGCCTTAGAAAATACTTTCCCATCTGAGTGTGAAGCAACGCAAATACAGTGAGAAGGAAATGGGCAGAGATCCCTTGTTCTCTTTGAAGATATGCCCACTAACACCGCACATCCATAAAAGCTTGTTAGGTATTCAAATATTGTAAGGAAATAATTTAAAGCACTAGTGAATTGAGCTTTTAAATTCTGCTCAGAACAATACATATGATCTTCGTATTATAATACATCACAGTATAGTGATACTCTGCTAAGAGTTTTTAAAAGAACTTGCAAACCACAGAAAATTGAGACATGGTAGTGACACAAAATATGAGCTGCCAGTGCAGGTTTCTGTGGGGTCCTCTGTTTCGCCAAAAAACTGTCATCGGTACACCAGACCTTGAATGGGGACGTGTTCCTGCTAATACCTTTGTGGTTTATGCTTCTGTATGAGCTCCAGAAATTATTTTTCCAGAACAGTTAGCTATCAATAAAAAATAAGGATGAGATGAAGTGGGAAAACGCTTTTCCTGCCTGCACCCACCTTCCTCCTCCCCGCTGTTCCTGTTTTCTTTGCTATGCAGTCACAAGGCTCATGGGGACAATGGATGAGGTGGTGGATACAGCGTGAGATAGCCATTTGAGAGACCTCCCTTTCTAGCTTTGCCCCAGGTCTTCTGAGATCTCCAGACAAATCTGAGCCTGTTTCCATCTCATCTTTGTAAGCACTGCCTTGTCTCCTTGCTCAGAAGACAGCAGACTGATTGCAGTAGTTAGTGGGCATGTGGGAGAGGGACAAACAGGGACATACAAATCTGTCATTGTCATTTATACTGTCTTTGAAATATTTATTCCCACACCATCAGTCTGTCTTTTCCACTGTCCCGTGAACAGAGAAAGCCATTAAGCGCATGCCAGGCAGCCCATAGGTTTTACAGCTAGAAGATAAGCTTCTCTCTCATATGGCTATTCAAATAGTCATAAAGCTATTGAACCATATGCAAAGAAGTTTAAAAAAATGAAAAAATATGGAATCCATTTTTATGTGGCTTCCTGGTAATGGAATTTATCAAAGCAGCATGTGGATCATCTGTACAAGTTCTGCTATGAGATTATATTTTAAGAAAGAATTTGAACTGGCTATGGGCAAATGAGTAACAGGAAAAAACTCACAAACTGATTATTTTAAGAGGTTAGATTTGAAGGATAACATACTTTTTTGTGTAGGATACCACATGCTTTTTTTGGTTTTTTTTTTGTTTAGTTTCACCAAAGAATCTTTTTTCTGCAGAGAAACTTGCAATGACATAACTTAAAAATCCTTTGCATTTATACATGCAATGTCACTGAAATGCATTTAGGGAATAAACACTGCCATGTGGCTTACTTGACCAAGCAGGCTAAACCCACAGTCTGGATTTCAACCATATAAAATTCAGAAAGTGAATTAGTTTAAAGCTTTGAGTTTGGGCTTTTTGTTTTTGTTTGGATTTGGATTGGGTTTTTTTCCAATTTTGAAAGATTTAGAACTACAATGGAAAAATTACAAATGTTTTTCCTTTTTTTATTTCCAGAATGAGAACAAAAGCACCTGACAAATGCATACTAAATATGCCTCAAATAAAGATTACTTTATGCTCTACATAATCTGGAAGCCAGTAGTTCAGGGACACTACTATTTAAGCAGGAGTTTTGAAAAACTGGATTGGATTGCTTGAAAAGTAATAACATAGAAAGTAATGCAAGCTCTGGCAAGCTACGCAAACTATGGTAAAATAGGACACTAAAACCTCATGCTGCAGGGCTTAAATTTTACCTACCAGGGATGCCAGGAAGCAATTTTTCTCCTAATAACACTGTGTAATTGAATAAGTAGACAGTGGGTCTGATCCAAAGCCCAGTGTTGCTAATGAAGCCCTTTGTATTTATTTTTCTGAGCTTTGGCTCAAGCCTGTTGTTGTCAGAAAGCTGCTCACCTTCCTTATAGATCTGTGTAAATTTGCCATTGCTGGAAGCAACAACACAGACTAGGTGTTTGATAGGCAATAAGACCAGAGAAGAAAAATGCAAACTATTCTTGCAAACTCAACCCATGTGAAGTTCCCAGCAAGTGCAGAAGTTCAAAGTATGAACACACATCTGTGATCTCTGAGCTTCTTGGCTGCTGAATACAGCATAGACTGTGCTGGGTTACTTAGAGATCCTTTCCCTTTCATAAAGCTTGGCTTCCTGATTTTGGTGCTGCCTGGAGAAGAAAGCTCATATGTCCTTTAAGCTTTTCCTAAGCTTCAATTAAGAGGATGGGCTTGAAGGAAATGGTAGGCTCTCTTACTGGAGGTGCCAAAACTAGCTACAGTTCATCATGCAGATTTTGTTAAGCCAGTTCTTCTTTCCACCTGCAAATTGTGAGAGGGCATGGATTAATCTGGTGAATGCAAAGGATATGACAGAAAAAGCCAAAGCTGCAATATTGGTACTGCCTGGTGTGACATACATGCACCTGCACCTGCTTCCCCTGTCAGCTGTACTTTCACAGCCTATGACTGCCACTGGACTAAAATATGGATATCAGCACATTTCATCCATCAAATATAAAGTCAGAGATGAGGTTTGTGGTTTATTTGGGGTTTTTCCTTTGTCTGTGCACAGAATGCCCAATAACTAATAAATATTTCCTATCAGCTGGGAACCTCTCAATGTGAAAAACTAACGTAAACTACCATAAACTAGGTATTGCAAATCTTCCCTCAGGATGCTACACTGTTCCAGCAAGGTTATATGCCAGAGCAAGAAGAGGACAGGAAAGCTAAAACTAACACCCAGTATTCACCAGTAGGCTGAAAAAGAGTTCAGGGAGGAAAGGAAACAGCAAAGAACAGCACAATTTGTAAAGGCACCCAGCCTCTGCTTTAAAATATGGCCAGGAATTGCTGAGCTCAACACTCCCGTCCCTAGCCAAGTTAGCTGACTTGGACCTAGGAAGGTTAGATATGACTTGCAGTCTTCCTCAGGGATTTGGAAAAGATTCACTTTAATTAGGGTGCAGGCCCGGGTGATTAACAATGTCTACTGGTGGAAGAGAGCAACTGCAAACACTGCCAGCCCAGGTGGGTATGATGCTGGGGTGTCGCTGTTCCCTGCCATGTGTTAGCATAGCGTGAGGGCTCTGCTATCCAAAATGTAGCTGGTTGAGATCAAAAGGAGCTGAGTGCATGAAAAACATTTTACTAATCCTTTCTCCTAGCCTTTAAGCTTTTTTCAGATTACTTCAATCTCTTCCATGGCCCCATAGTACCAGTCTGTCTCAGTCTGGTTTTACTTGGGAGGTATAGGTGTAGAGTTACACCTTGCTTTTGGGCCTCTTCTGCTTTGAACACTCTTCTCCATCTCATCTCTCTACACATAAATCCCCTTCAAACAGAGCATGTAGTCCTCTCAGGTGGGGGCGCATCACTCTGGAGTCAATGTGTACACATGTCAACAACACAGTATCAGGGTGAGACATTAAAATGCCCAGTGGTAATCCATATGCAGGTTGCTTTCAAGAGGTCAGCTTTCAACGGAGGGAGTGCAGAAAAGGGGTGAGCATCTGTTCTTTATATCAGTGCAATCAAACTGCTGAATTTCCCAGACTGAAAGAATTACTTTCATTTTATATTTTCAAATTGGCACAAATCAAATCTAGATGCTGAATTAAGGATATCTGTGAGAATGAGTCTTCCTTCAGCTTTTTAATTACACTTTGTCATGTGCCTTCAAAAGACCTTTCAAGGGAAGTCAAAGAGTTCAGTTGTGCTATTACTTTGTACCTAGGAAATGCAGTGTAAACTGAAAGTGAGTAACTCCAAAGCAGAAGTCCTTAAGAAAATATTTCAGCATATGTAGCAGGGTCCTGTGGTTCCACAATGGTCATTACTGTTCCCTGTGGCAAGAAAGTGTCTCTCTCTCAACAGTCCTTCAATTATTTTGGAACATAATTTAGTTTTCTGCTAGTGCATAGTCTGCATCACATAACAATTTTTTACTTCAAGTGTACTTGGGTCTCAGGAATATTTAAGAAGCCATTCATTTCAGGGAGAGCAGCAAGACAGATTTATGTGACTAAAGAGGAATGTTAATGATGTTCTTTTTTGTGTCAATATTTGCTGAAACGTCTAAATGTAAAAAAAAAAAAAAGCAAACATAGATTGGAATAGTAGTTTCTAGCCATTACTGTCCACTAGAAAGTTATCCTGCCAATTGTAGAAGAGTCTGAAAATTATCTGGTATGGGTTTAATTATTTATAGTAGGTATAAGTATTCGGAGATAAACAGTCTCTCATAGGCAATGTAATTGATTTTATTTAACTTTGCATGTTCCAGGACTCTAATGTTTTCCCTAATGTTTTTGTTCCTGTCTGAGAAGGGGATTAACAAAAGCACTGGTTCTTAAAAGTGGCACATGACAGAGCTGCAACATGATCAGTCCCAACGCTACTGCGGGCTGTGAGGATATGACTCTGTTGTTGCTCATCTGGTTCATGTGATGCCTTAAAGCTCCAGAAACCAAATTAACTGATGTTTCAGTGTGCAGTCACAGAAAAACCAAAACCTGCAAGAAGAAAACTGAGAAGCAAATGGTCAGCAGAGCTTCCTCCTAGATAGAGGCAGACACACAGCCAACCTGCAGCTGAGACTCCTGCCCAGCCTCAACAAAAAGGACACAATTGTGTTGTCACCTGCCAAAGCAGCTGGACACAGTCTTGTTTGAGACCCGCTCTGGGCATTTAAGGTTCCTGATGAAGCAAGGAGAAGGGGTTATCTGCGTTTTTCTAGCACTTTTCTCTGTAGGTCACCATTGCAACCTCCCAGATTGTTTTCTCCATTGCTTTCTCAGTCAGTTTAACACCATTAGCAAGCACTGAATTAGTTCTTGGGTTATTTTTCCTTCTATAAGCAAAAATCTGTCACGATCTCATATTTGATGGATAACAGAGCTAAACTGCCAGCTGATTTCCAAACCTTGGAGAAATGTCCAAGTAGGTACTGTACGTTGACTAGAAACTGAAGCAGCATTCAAATAAGTCCTCCATGTTTTTCAGGGTGATTTTGAGCCTCTTTCCCCAAACTGGGCACCTTCTTGCTTTCACCTGCACCAGCTGGGTGCTCAAACCCAACTCAGCCACTCATTTGAACTCATGCATCACTTGACGCAGCAAAGCAGTCCCATTTGGGTCACTTCTCCCACACAGCTCTGAGGCACTATGCAGGGTAACTCTTGAGCATGCACAATGACAGGGAAGAAACAGGCTTCCTCCACACCAGTGTTTTCAAAAGCATACAGCTTTTGGCCATACCAGCTTTAATTTAACTACATAAAGAAACTGCAATTTTATCTCCATTTGACTTGTTTTGTTTGATCTTGTCAAGTATTTCAACTGGCATAAAAGATAGACCTGTCAAGACAATGTCTGGAAATAGTACCACAGGAAGAGAATTTATTATTTATTTCAGGGTAGGATACTTCCCAGAAGATGCCAGACCAAATCTGGTTTTAGTTGCAACAGGGTGACTTCAGGGTGCTCTCACATGCACATGCAGCACATAAGCAGGAAACACTGGAGTCTGGCAATGTGGAGAGGCAGACATCCAACAGTTAACAGTGCTTGAACAACTTCTACAGACAGCTTAGTTGTCCATCGGTAGATGTCACCCTGGGAAGAACCTCACAGCCCCCTGGGGCAGTATTGTGTGGGCTGTATCGTGATGCACTGGGGACCAAGGAGACCTGGCAACCACTCCTGACCCAGCCATGAATTCTTCTTCTGTCCTGGGGCAAGATGATATATTCAGAGTCTCAGTTCAACAGCGGCTAAGATGTCCACCTCCCTGGAGAAGGGTTGTAAGGAGTTTTGGAAAGGGGAAGGATCTACCAAGGTGATAATAGGCTGCCTCCTATTTTCCACTAAGCATCTCCCACATGACATCGCTTCTCCACTGGAGGGAAGGAGTTCAGTCCTTCCCCTTCCTGTAAGTAATTTCTGTAATCTGAGGAGCATAAAAGACTCAATACAGAAGATCTGATATTAGACCACTGTGTTTTGGGCTACCTTGAGCAATGTAGTATGACCGTGAGGATATGGGTGTGAATATCCAGGTTTTTTGGCTTGGCAAGGAGGCAGAGTTCTCCATCCCTACAGCTGAAGGGGCTGGTAGCTGAAACACAGGGTTGTGACCCTTACAAATTAAAAGTGCCCTAGTCAGGATATATTTGATATTAGCTACCCTTGAATCTGAATATAAGTATAGCAAAAGAGTTTAACCAATGCAGTGTATGAGCATTTCATAATACTGCAATGACTTGTAAGTATGTGGGCAGTCCACCCACCAAAGGGGCAAACGATGAGAGCAGCTGCATGCAGAAGACACAAAAAGTTGCTGAAGGACAAGATAAGCACAAGGGACAGCAAATAAGAAGGATATTCTGCCAAATGCACAAGTAAAATGACTGGCATGATGAAAAAATATGTAGTATCAGGAGCAGAGGATATCACCCCTTTTGGGAGGGAGGCAGAAGAGCACTTAAAACTTCAAGCTCAAAGAGGAAAGACAGAGAAGAAAGAAGACAGTCACTTTGGATCTCATCAGAGAGATCTCAAGTTTAATCACCTACACCTGCATGACAAAGAAACACCAAGAACTGCAGTTGCCTGCCCTCGCTTTACGTTGTCATCTCTATGGTACTGTATACTTACAGCTGATTCAAAATATAACTGTTAAAGCCTGAGCTTTTTGTATGCATAGCAATGATGATCAATCATACATAAGAATGAACCATTAGCAAAAATAGCATTGTCAATTAATGAATTTGGTAAAGTTTTGTTTTAGAGTTTTAAACTGGCTTAAGTTGTCAGTATTCTAAGAACTCTCACCACAGTGATATCTAATACCTTAGCTGATACAGATATATAGATATATATAGAGAGAGAGAGTTTCAAAGTAGTTGAGATCTGGGAGATAAAGGGAACAAGTGATATAAGAATCAAAACCAAAAGCCAATAAGCAAGAATTTTTAACATATTTTACCTTCTATGTTTATATAATAGAGCAGCACCATTACAGAGAAAAGGGTTAAAAGTTACAATAATCCTCCTTCCATGCTAGAATGTAAACCTCTGCTTCCTTTGGAAAGAAACTATGCGCATGAGCAACAGCATACAAATATTCCAAGCGACTGTCTGTACAATGACCTGCTCATTAGACAAGAGGACTGGCCAGTCAAGAAGTAGCCTAATGAAATTTTGTCAGAGTAGAGATTATGTCTTAATGCCTCATTTGAAGTACACTATCCATTAATCTGGTTTAGTTTGTTTTGTTTTGTTTTTTTGCAAGTGTGTACAGATTATATTGCTTGACCCTTTTCTTGCACACGCTTTCATCAGAGGAATGCATCAGGTCTAAGCATAAAGGAAAGAACAACTAGACCTATATAATTAGTAAACTTAAAGTAACTGCAATTTACAGATATGGCAGCTCAAATGGAAAGATCCCTGTAAGTTTACTAGAACATCAAAGATCAGCAACACTTGCAAAACCTACTGTTTTCCTTCAACTCTTCCTGGATTAGCAGTGATACATCTAATAGTGGGTACTTGTGTCCATCTACCTGCCTTTTTCATGCCACAAGGCTGCATCTCACCAACTACATCAAAAAACCGGGCAGGCGCTCAAAAAGAACTTAAGCGCCAAGCAGTATTATGCTCTGAGTCAGTAACAAGCATTTCATAGTTATCACAACTTAGTCAGTTTCGTCCACTGAAAAGTATTAAAGAACTGAGAAAGAAACCCTGCGTGTAGCCAGCCACTTGCACTGTATGTGACTTCAGTCCCTGACATGAGACTAACTAAACTCCACTGTCAAAAGAGGTAGAAGCCATGACTTGGCAACCATGGTGATCAAGCAAGGACCGTCCATGCCATAGAGTCCTACTCTTTCAAACATACTAAACATAACTTACCCTGAGTAATGCTACAATGATATCTCCAGTGAAATTAACTAATTTACGATTTGGCCTAAAGGTTCTATTTGTGCTTTTCAGGAGGTCAAGGGACCACAGTGTTAGTCAGAAAAAAACCTACGACATTTCTTAATAAACACAGAGAGCTTTAAAGTACAGCAAGTGGAAAAAACAAGTTTACTGCTGTTCCTCTAAAAAAGAGGCATACTTATAAGGAGAAAACAGGAGTGCAGTGGTATGCAATGAAAGCAACTTAAAAGAACAATAAATACCATAGTTTCTGCATGGTCAGTAATTGGTTTTATTCCCATGCCTATGTTCTGTTATGTTCCAGAATCAACTCAGATGAAACTTACAAAATCAATTTATGAGTGCATTACAGGAATACCCTTTGTGCCTGTTGAAAAGAGTTTATATACATGTTTAAAAACAATATCCCTATAAAGATATTGCATCACACATTAACATGCTAAGGATTTTGTTCTCTAAGGTCAAACTTAGGTGTTTTTTCCTATGAGCTGCTACCATTTAGTCACAAAGACTGGGCACGACAGTTATTCAAAATCAAAGCACTTTTTTTATCTGTCCCTGGTCCTATATGGCACAGCATTCTGAACACTCTCTGAAGACATCCTGAAAGGCTTTCTGCTTCAGGGCGACAACCTCACCCATTACAGGAGACTTGAATCTCTCAACAGTTCGTGTTACTTGTCAAAAGCCAACCTGATTTTGTTGATGATGCAGGTAACCTTTATTGGCTTGGCAAGCCTAGGTTCTGTCCAGCAATAGTTCTTTTACAGTTTATTGCAACATCAGATACCTCAGAGTGGTTTTCAAACCTATGATGTCCCATCAACATGAGAGCTTACAAACCAGTTTAAGAAAGTTTCCATGTGACCCTGTATACTGGCCGTTCTCAGACCCTTTAATGGGCTTTGAATGCCTTTCTTTTTCTAGTTTTCCACCAGGCATCTGGGATATTTGGATGCTTTCAAGTTTCTTCCAGTGACCTCGTTGGTCACTGTGATTCAATAACATTGAGATCATCAAGAGCAGCACCTCCAGATATCTTGCTTTCCAGATGAAATTAGGACCCTCAGTGGATTCAGCAAAGAATTTTAATTTCATTTCAATTTCTCTGTCTTCTCCAAAGATTTGAGTATCATTATTGGTTTTAGAACATGGAATCAGGTATTAAGAATTTCTGTATAAGAACAATTCATTACCTGTTTTGGAGGAATCTTTCTGATTATGACTGATGTAAGCAAGCTATTGAAATCATCCTGGTTTTGCCTCACTTATGAAAACTATGTTGCAAAAACATTGTTGTGAACTGGAAACTTAATAAGTTCAGTCCTTACACTAGGGAATTCTGTACTGAGATTTAGAGACAAAACCTGCTTATTCACTGGAAAACCCTAAGCTGTTACCTCCAGAAAAATTCAACTGATTAAATGAACAAACAGCCTAAGATCCCTTTGTAAACATTGATGACTTAATACAGTCAATGGACTGTAGGCCACAACACCTCTCACCCTGCAGTAAACATCTAAAACAGGTCAAAGAAATCCTAAAATTGCCTGGTTCTTTCCTTTGACAGTAAAACAAGCTAAGGATTACTGGTTAGAATGCTGACATCTACTTTGTAAACAGCCAAATCAAATGAGATTAATCTTGCCTCTCCTGGGATCAGGAAAACAATCATCTTCATGAGTTCTGTGCACAGATTTCAAGCTTTTCTGATTAGAATCAGATTCTGATTTCTAAAGTCACATTTAGACATTACTAGTTACACCCTCACAACTTCTATTCACAGTAAGTCTTCTTCTGTGTGCCTTTTTTTTTCTCATGGTGAGAACTATTAGAGTTTAAAAATCTCTGATACTATCTCTAACAAAATTCCAAAATATATAACATGCATTTTTGTGTCTCTTACAAGTGTTTGATGAATAAAGAACTGTCATTGCACTCCTTGCAAACCCATTCAAAACTATGCGTGTGACACACGCCTGGGGAATTTTGCCAATCTTAGTTTCTCTGGTTCTCTACCATTTAACAGACTTCCCAGTTAAAATCTAGCTTGGCAAAATCCATGCCGTCCACCCCATTTTTTTGAAGTTACTTTTCAAAAATGAGAAAGAAGGAGAAGAAAGGAAAACACCTGGATGAACACCCCAATGGGCAGGAAGCAGAAAGGAGAAAATGTAACCACATTTTCCAGGAAGCCTACTGAGCCAGGAAGAATACTGACATAGTGTTTTCTGTTATGGCTGAGCAGCGGATGGGAGAATAGTGACCCAGAAGCATTTGCACATGAGTATTATTACTCAGCTTTCCTATGGGAACAAGCCATCTGGTTGCCTAAACTCCACTCTAATTGTACAGGAGTTGGCAGTCAAAGTTTGTTATCTTTCTTTTAAAATCCTAACCCATGGTCACAGAAATTTAAGTAAATTGTATGCATGTATTGCCCCAATTACTTGTAAGCAGAACTTCTAAAAGGATTAAATAGCAGTTTTATTCAAAATGGCCTTCTTGAGATGTCTTATGCCTCTCTGAGAAAACTGACTTAAAGGATTAAATAGAAGTTTTATTCAAAATGGCCTTCTTGAGATGTCTTATACCTCTCTGAGAAAACTGACTTAAAGTTAGTTCCCAAGATTTACTCTATTTTGATACTTCTTTTTTGTTTAGTGCAATATTTCTTCATGTCAGAAGAAAAGCTAGATAATTGTTGTTGATCTAGTTTAGACATAAACTATAGAAAATGCCAGTAACAATTTTATCTGAAGCTGTGATGAAATGCCAGTTATCACATGTGCTCATAGCAACTATCAGTGTATAAAAGTTATCAGTCATCCACTTTTCATTATTAAAGATCAAAGTTTTGCATCATATTTCTGCATACAAAGATAACTCTGAAAATATTTCATAAGCAGATACCAGGCACTTGATTAGCAACAAGGCTGCACAAGCAGGTTGCATGCAAACACGGACATGTGCAGGTCATGGCACAATAGTGCCCTATCAGCCAAAGTATGCTAACAAAAGACTTCTATTTGTTCCTTACGCTTAATATATAAAGTGTGTCACTCTTGTTTCAGTGGCAGCATGGAAACAATATATAAGATTTATTTTTTTAAACTGGAAGGGAGGAGTTAGATTTTTTTGGCATAAACACTATTTACCTGTCTAGTAAAGGGCTGCCAAGGAGCCTCCATATGAGCTGCAGTCTGGGTTCTCAGTACAAAGGAATAGCTCTCCCCCTGACTCCCTGTCAGACTAGCACGTTCATTTCAGCTCCACTGTGTGGGTACAGGCTCTTGTAATTGTACAGCATTACAGCCTGGTGTAATGTATTTTCTCTGTGTTCTCTGGCGTCCAATAGCATTGTATTTAAGAATCAAAAAAGCGGGATTCCCTCTGCTGGGAAATGAAGCCTGAAAGTGATTACAGCTTTGTCACTGTCAATATTTGGACTGAGTCAGAGGCACATGCTTAAGCAAATTCAAGCAACTTACTTTTAGCACACTTACGATGTTGATTGTACTTCTACTAGAACAGAAAAACACATTTTTACCATATGTAATAAAATGGATACGTACAGATCACATTACAGAAAGAACAAAATGCTGGCATCAGACTAGAATATACTTAGTGAGCACCAGCAAAGAGAAATTTGTTTACAGCCATGCCAAGAACCAGCCTCAATATGCTTGAAAGTCCCAGAAAGCTGGTGTTTCTCCTACTCCAAGCTAAGATAATAGATTTAAATGTAAATAGCAACACAAGAAGGAAGCCATTAGACATTTCTTTCTCTTAAGTTGACATTAATCCTCCAGCAGTCGCAAAAAGGAACTTTCCTGGGGCTGTTCCACGACCTTCTCTCATCTACTTCTAGCTCCCAGTAGCAGAGCCCATGGGCAAGTCTCATTTCTGGTGGAATGAATGGTGGAGTACCTAAGAGCCATCAAAACAGAAAAATCTTCTTATTAGTAGCTAGCTCAAAAAGTGTTTATGGTTCCAGCTCCCTGCACTGATTGCAGGCAGGACGGATATTCTCTGATTCTTAGTTTCATGACACTAGTGATCTCAATCACACAGGTATTGCTAGGGAGCTCATGTGAGGAAAGCAGTAGTGATCTCCACATTTTACAGATAAGAAATGATAAGCAAGGAACAAGTTTGCATTGCATAGTGCAGTCCAGAGTGGATATAATCAGAAGGATAATTTAGCCATTTGGAGATTCGGATTAATTATAATCTATACTGCTTCTGGCGTGGCATAGTGTAATGGTGAATTACACAGATAATTAGTGCAAAATCATATCTGAAATACACAACAGATTAAGAAACTAAATATATCTCTGGAGCTCAGCATCATAATTACAAATCCATTCTCTCAGATGTCCTTAGGCTCAAGTATTATCAAAAAATTTATGATGATTGAGCACCACTAGTAATTTACTTTAAAAAAAAAAAAAACACACCTGCAAACTTTCTTCACTGTGATCAGAAAGACATTTGCCATTTACTGCAAAAGAGAAAAGCTTATGTATCAAAAATCTTTGTTTCATGAATTAATAGCTAAAACCAGCCCTGCCAGGACCAAGTCAAACTACTAGAAGAAGAGAGTGACTGACAGCTTCAGGAAACGTCAGGATGCAACAAAATGGAAGTAGCTGTGCTGAATGAAAGGGCAACTGATTTATCCATAATAGTCACAGAATCACAGAGTCTTAGAATGGCTGCAGTTGGAAGGGACCAGCTAGTACAACCTCCCCGCCTGCTGCCCCTTATCTTGTAGCTGGGGACTGCTGAAAAGGGTCTGGCTCCATCCTCTTGACACCGCCCTTAAAATATTTATATGCATTGATAAGATCCCGTTAAGATCTGGGCTAAACAGGCCCAGTCTTTCTTCATAAGAGTGATGTTCCAGTCCATTAATCAGTTTTGTAGCCCTCCACTGGACCCTCTTCACTAGTTCTTTTCCTCCTGAAAGTTACCTGCAGAAAAATAAATGTTGCAATAAAAAAAAGAATTAAACACTAAGAAAAATAAAACTTTAAGCAATGAAGGCATAGGAAGTGTCTCACTCTGCAGTACTGACATCTATAAGCAACTGATCAGCTCCTACATTTACATTGCTTCTGAATATGACTCAAGTTGAAAATGCGCTATTTAGATTTGATGATTTGTTCATGTGTCTGCAAGTAGTTAGTGAGAAAAATGTTTTCTATTTGATGGAACATTGTGTATTCATGCTTATCCTAGCTGTGTTTGGGGTTTTTTATTTATTTATTTTCCTTAGACAGTGCAATGGAAGAGGGGGATGCAAGTCAGTGTAAAGAATGTAAAAAGATACAAGCAATAGAAATATTTCACTTTCGGTTCTCATTAAAGCCATGGAAGGACATGCAATTCTGCTGTTCTCTAATCCCACAGCATTCCAGCACACAAGCTCACAATTCTGTAAATGCTCTGTGAAGCATACAGGTACTCACTGAATTTTACTACTTTGTTATTTTTATTTCCATGTAATCTTATTAGCTACTAATTTTGTTTCTCTTTCATTCTGTTTCAGGCATGTATCCATTATTTAAAAATACAAAGCTCTGGCATATTTGCATACTTTGATTCACTGATTTGATTCACTGGAAGTTCTGAGAAAATAGAAAGAAAATTGTTTTCAGTAGGACAAAAAAAATAACTTTCAAAATTTCCAAGGAAAGGACTTTTTTAATACTTCTGGATTGAACAAAATGTTTCATTTTCATCCTGATAATTTTAAAATTGACTTTTTTTTTAGATCAAATTAAGATATTTCGTAATAAACGATTGTTTCAAAACAAAAATTTCATAAAATAAAATATTCTGGGTTTTTGTTTGGGTTTTTTTTTTCTCAAAAAACAGCCTGTTTGACCATCCCTGCACTGTGCTTTTGCAGCAGCCCATCCACCCCTGTGCCACTTGGGTACACATGGTCCCCCCACAAAAGTGTGATCACCTGCAGTACCAGTTGTGCAGCATATATGCAGCTCAGTGCAGAAGTCTACTGTCAACATGGGTGTCAGAGAAGAACTTACTGCCTGTCCCATCTGTGACCAGGGCAAGCACGAAGGGCTTTTCTGGGTACAGTCTTTCTGGTCAAGGGGACAGCCATACACAGTTTGCTGCCTTTTCCAACTGCCCAAACACTGGAAAAGCAACCACGCTACAGCAACAATTCACTCACATGGGACAGTAATACAGGGTGATAATGCTGATGCTTTCAGATACTTGATTCTCTTAAGTGAGCAGTCACAACCCACCTACAGACAGGCATCACCATCACCAAAATTAAAAACTGATGTGAGCAAAACTGCATAACTCTCATCCCTTCATGCCATGCAGCCTCACTTAGACAGCTCTAACTTTCAGCTTCTACCTGGGCACTTGACTTCTGCATGGTGATGGGATGGGCATGCAGGGGATTATTTGTAAAAGAAAACAGAAGACAAATGGCAGGAAGGAAAAAGCTTCTCTGTTTCTCCTGCGTCAGAAATTACCTATTCAGGGCACAGCTCCTTTGTATTTCTAAGCTGACTGTAAATTGAAAAATTGCTAACGAGTTAAGCATGTTTTTCATGTGTTGCAATGTCCCAGGCCACCGTGTACTAGGTTTCTGGGCAGAACAGTCATGTCTTTGATGCAGAGTTTATCTCCACTGTTTGTGACTACATTGGGAATCTAATGCTCTCTGGGAAATGGAAGAACGGGGAAAGGAGAAGGAGCTGCTGGGGAGCCCAAGAAGGCTCTGATCTGCCATATCAGTTGCCCTAGCAGCCAGCATCTGATACTTGGTCTTGCACAACATCTATACACCCTCTTTCACATATTCACACACACATACATACACGCGAGCACCAGGAGCTCTGTTTCTATCTTAACCAGAGGACCTACAAAAATACGGGGGAAAATGGCCTTCAGATCTGTCACAGAAGATTTAGCCTCTGTGGAGAATGACGACCAGTCTTCAGGATGACCCTTTTTTATCATCATGAAGCTGCAAAGTGGCCTAGATATTAGTACCCTCTCTACCTGCCAAGTCAGGGGACTGAATTAGTGAGACCTTCACAGAGCTTTAAATTCAATGAACTAATGAAAGTCCTAGCAGAATACACAGATTTGCTTCACAGCTTCTGCGGGTCAGCTCAGAAGGACTCACTCTAAAGTACAAATCCCTAAACATCTGTATTTTATACTCTCACAGGTCTGCTGATGCCAATTTGGACCACATGCAGAGATCCTATTAAGTGGTGCTTATTGGGTAGCTGACCTTAAAATAAAGCCCTTCCAGACATTGACTCTCACCCTTTCCCTCCAGCATGCAGGCACTCCTCTCTGCACACACAGCTTCCACAAATATGAGAGGTATGCTTTGCAGCCCAGCAAATACCTGTGGATATATGCATATATACACATATATATAGGCAGCTACCTATTAATATAGGTAACTAGGTAGATGGTTAGATTTAGTAGAATGCAGGGGAGTAGAATGCAAGAGTAAACAAAATATAGACATACCATCTCTTTTGCATCTGAAGAAGTATCTTGAAAGGTGTCTAGTACCCACCAGATTTTGACCCTGCTAAGCCGACTCGAGCTTTTGACAAGATATCCAACTACATGTCTAAGGAAATCCATGTACTTTGTTCATCTTGCCTTCTCTAAGTTTTCTGAACACCGTAAGTTTAGCCCATCCTTCTGTTGATTTTCACTGCCTTTTAAGCAGAGTTTTATTGCTCCTTTAACAGTTCCATACTACCATTTTCTTCTATTTTCATACATAAAAAGCCATGTGGTCTTCTTGTATATTTTTAATAACAATGAATGCTCTTTTTTAAAAACCTTCTAGACTTCTGACTCAGCACATTTTAAGCAAATGCTGAATCTTCTAACACCTCATGTCTTCACTCAACAGAACAAATGAGCATTGCATGCAGAGTCAGCAAAATTCCTAAACACAGTTAAACTACATTAGGCTGGAGCCTAATGACTACTACCCTACAAGATTATCCAGTTTCTACATATCAAGAGCCAACTCAAATCTCCGAAAATAAATTCTTGGATTGAATATTGCCATTGCTGAGATTAGAAGCCATTAGTTTTTACTATACTGAATTTTACCATAACACAATTGTACATGGCTTTATGGCACCACCTACTGAAATATTAAAATTATGCAAACCAGTTCAAGAATTAGTTTGAAATTATCTAGCTGCTTTGTGTGTTCAATTTGAAAATGTAGACCATGGCAAATTTCATAACTGAAAGTTGAAATTTCATTTGGGACTTCAACAGTTTGTTCTGTCCAGTGGTTATAAAAACATTATTTGACTTAAGGGTGAACTTTTCAGATGACTGAAAAAAAAATCCTGATTTGAATTTTTATGCTAATCTTCACAAGCAAAATTTTTCTGTAGAAGGCAGAGATAAATCACCATGAAAACACTGGCAAACACATCCTTAGTTTACTGTATTTTTTAAAGAAATATTTACTTTCTTGCAGAAATACATGGTGAACATTGAATAATATTTTTTTTAAACTTCAATTGTTTTGAAAAAAAAATGTTCTTTTTCAACCAGTTAACAATCCTGAGGAAAATCCTCAAATAGCACATTGAGTTGATGTGTACTTGCAGTAGATTTAAGCAAAACCATCCAAATAAATAATTTTGTTATATAATTTTGTCTTCTCTTTTTGAAAGAAAATCACAAACTGGACTGAAATAACTTGTGTTCATATTATTTCCTTCTATCAGGGACATCTGAAATCGTCTACAGTCAAAACTTGCACTAGACTGCTTTCTAAAAATGTAGATCCAAACATACACAGTGATCAAATCCTTAGTGGTTTTGGAAAAGCCTAAAGAATTAATTACCTTAGAGATGTTTTTTTTCTTCAATTTATTTACAAGCAACAATGGTATAATGAATCATGCAGATGATCGCATAATCAGTGAATCTGATCACATATCAATCATGTCATAGTGCATTCTGACACTGTTACTTACCATATTATATTTTTAATAAAGTTTTAAATTAAGGCTTTCCTGACTTTTTCTGCTTAAAAGCCCACTTATTATTTCACAAATGCACGGCTCTTTGAATAATAGTGCTTGGGGCTTATTTTTGCCTTCTTCCACTGTTCTTGTATTACTCAAGCAGCACAACTTCCCTCACTATGTCCCAGGAGACTGGAGGGCAAGCATAATTATGACCTGTAACTTCTTTTCTTGTCTTG
This sequence comes from Psittacus erithacus, assembly GCA_009867235.2. Taxonomy (NCBI): domain Eukaryota; kingdom Metazoa; phylum Chordata; class Aves; order Psittaciformes; family Psittacidae; genus Psittacus; species Psittacus erithacus. The sequence goes on from WYDI02014880.1 coordinate 51,399, forward strand.
TGACATCTAAGGCATGGCAATGGTGGGAAAAGTTAGCATGCAGTGCTCTAACTGTCCTTAACCCATTTGTGTGCCCGTCATTGCTGCTGTCATCGGGGGTGGACCAGGGATGCAGTAAATTGGGATCAGCTTCCTTGTTCTCCCCCTCTTCCTTGAGCTGCTTCCCAGCGACTGAAAGCATGAGTCATACTGTGGTCAGAGCCGTCTTGAAATCAAAGCCAGGCAATGGAGGCCTTGCCAAGTTTCATGCAAAGATCCCAAAACTAAGAAGTAAACTCAGGGGAGCTCCTCTCCTCCTGTGGCGCAGTGCAAGAGAGAGCCGCTGAGCAGCTGAAACCCCCAGGAGTAAGGGCTAGGGGGTCACTCACTGTGCTTCCCAGCACCCTTCCTCCCCAACTATGGCAATCAGTACATAGCCATTTGGAGAATATTCTAGAGATTACAGAGGGTGAAAGGTTTGCTGAAAGCAAAGAGGTAACACAAGTATTGGGCTGACACTTCACTGACCTTGGAACACGAGTGAATACAGCTAGCATGTTTCTGTCAAAATTATCACATGAATTTGTGCAATCTAGGATAATATATTATATCACTGTGATGTAAATAAGAACTTGCAGGTTAAGAGCTTAATGAGTTTGCATTAAGTATGAATGGTCAATATATCTGAAGGGGAAATAAGCAAAAGATGATCAGCAAGCTTTTACGGAAATGGAAGTAAATTGGCTGTGAAGATCTGTGCATGAAAATGTACATGTATAAATACAAAATACGATTTATTTTTTCATACAAGGCCTACAGACTGTAAGCAATATTTTGGAATTGGAAAACTGAAACTATATCTTGATACTTACAGTATTATCTCAAATAGTAAACTGATTATCTTAGTCCAGGTGGCCCCTTGGACACCATTCTAAACTCACTGCTATTATGCAAAAAATTTTTTTCCCATTCTAGGTAAGTCATTTGGGATATAAGAAAATTATTATACTGGGAATAGTGAGCAAATGCTTCTCTTATACTTTCTTTTGTGGCCACAATTGTGCAGGTGTTTAGAGAACTTCAGTATTTAAATAAAATATAATTAAGAGGAGGAACCTGGGAGCAGATGTAGAGCTCAGGCAGACATAGATGTCTCGTCAGCTTGAATGTACTGTACTGGATTCTCTCTTAGTTGCATACTGAGAAAATACAGTTACATACCATATCACAGATACATTATGTTTCGGTTATTTTGTTCCCAATATTTGCATAAAACATGACTTTAAAATGCTACTTTCTTTAATGTGTAAATATATGCATGTATACATGCTGTATACAAATGTAATGGCCAAATTCTCCCCTCCAAAAAATACATGCAACTTTAAGGGAAATATTTGGCCACTATATTATTATACAGCTGTGTGAAAAATAATACTGTAGTGCAAACTAATGTAATGACACTTCTTAAAGCAAAGTCAATGTATATAGCAGAGAGAAAACTAATGAGAAACAGATGTACGCAGGAGAGTATTTCGAGTTAAATGGTATGTGTGGTTTCATTTGGGCACGTGTTTCTTCAGCATGTGGAGAGTACATACAGTTATGCAAAGGAAAATATCAGTTGTTGAAAAATGTGTAGGCTATCAGGAAAAGGGTACTTTAAAGGAGAAAAAATTCACATGAAAAAGCAAATTCTGTGAGTCTCAGGAGAGCTCAGCACTTTTAAACTACAATTAATTAATTCTTTTGCATTCCAGTAGGCCAAAACAAATGAAAGGATCAATTCCTTTCTGTACCCAGAAAACAGTGCTTGCTGCAGCTATAGCCACGCCAGCTGTGATCACCACCACTGCTCGGTACCAGCACAAAAGCCGGCAGTGGCAGCACCCACATCTTCCCAGGCAGCACAAGACCCCTGCAGGCCAGGTCTGCGCTGCCCCAATTCTCCCTTCCAGGGGAGCAGTACAGCACATGGTACGGCTGCAGCCCTGCAGAAATCTCCTGTACGTCCAGTCAGTACCTGGCTTGCAAAACCAACCACAGTATTAACATCCGCTGAGTGCTAAAGGATCTTGGCTGGAAAAGCAGGTGACAACTTCTTCCTCCCAATGGGCCAGGAAGGAATCTGCTTTTACCAATAAAACATAGCACTGTGCTTTTAAATACTGTGCTGAAGCAGAAATCTTTTTTATATTACTGGAGTGGAGTAGTGAAATAACATGAAGATAAACATCTCAAAATAAAATGAATTTTTCAAGGTGAATTTAGATTATAGATTAATATTTTGCACACACTTCTGTAGACACTCAAAACTGAAGAAGAGGCTTTTATGTTCAGGTTAGAGGCAGTGTCTAAGTATTTCACTGGAAAAAATATACTGCAAGCATAACAGCCATCAGCTTTACCTGCATCCTTTACACATTATTCAATCATTATACAATGTAAAAGGCCTACAACAAGATGCTGCAACTGCGAGGCCAAGGTAATTTGCTTAGATTTTCTTTCTTTTTTTATAAATGCTCTAATTCTACTACAGATTGTTTCTGAGAAAATATTGGTTCCTTCAGTACACATTATCTCAGCTTGACTACAGTTAGTGTCTGTCATTCAACACTTTCACAATCTTATTTCCTGTTATGCAGATTCACACCACTAACAGACAAACAATAAATTTATAAATATGTAGTCTGCCCATCTGGGTAGCAATGGGCTCAGCAGTTAAACTTTAAAAGCTTTATGTGTTTTCCAAGGTCTTTCTTCTCCCTGATTCATGCTAGTACAGAATCTCTTTATTCAAAAAAATACAATATCTTCTTTGAAGACATTGCCACAAGCTGTGTAGAGCAAACTCTGCTTAGCCAGATCCTCCATAGAAATTACCAGCTATTGCTGCTCTCATGTTCAGAGGATCACAACCTATCTCTTCTTTCTTGAATTCTTTCTCAATTATCTTGACAACTTTAAAAACTATAAAAGCCACTTGCTGCTTTGCAAATCCATCCCTCAGGGCAAATTTGCAAACAGGGACCAACAGATTAAAAGTCAGCTTTACCATAGGCTGCTTCTGCACACATAATCTATAAAACTATTCCATTCCTCTACTGAAATGAACAACACGTAAGCCAAAACCCAAAAGGAAAGCAACAAAAGGTGAAACTAAGGGAATGTATTTTTCTTAATGGTCCTTCCTGGAGAGGAATGAATTCCATGGATTTTGGATGGGGCTCTTTCAGAGTACAATAGAGTTTAGCTTTCCCTAAACAGTTGTCATTGAAGCCAACAATGGGGTGGGCTGCTCAGCTAAGTGTTTCTGAACATTAATATGAAAGACCCTTGTTTTCAGGCCTGATATTTCACCTGCAAATGTCAATGGGATCACAGTAAAAAGTCTCTAAATCATTATGGTTTTAACATATGCGTGTTAGCATTAATGCCTGTTTTCCACAGTAGCTAAACTGCTTTAATTCAATTCTCTTCTACTGCTTGCAAGAGGTCTTCCTTTATTTCATGCCCTTCTATCCCTGGACAGAAAAGCCTGGCAAGCAGGTCTTCCAGCACTGCCTGATCGTCTCCTAGAGCCACAGGGCCAGGATCATTTCCATACAAGAAGAGAATGGTGGCTTGGCACTGCCCTTCTGGCTTATTTAAAGGCAATAGCCAGTCTGCAAAGTGACAGAAGACTTGAAACCCACATGAAAACTACAAGCCCCATGAAGCCACAATCACAGTCTCAGTTTTCCGTTGGCCATGCATATTCCACATCAAAGTCCTCAAAGGAAACTGGGAGTGCTTCGCTGCCCTCTTTGCTTAGTAGCTGAATCATGTTTTGGAGCAGTTAAAGTAGAAAAAAAAAAAAAATCTTTTGGACAAGCTTGGATGAAAGCATGAGAAATAAATTGCTATTTCAACCAGATTGAATCATAAATCATCTAGAATTTGATGCTGTATGGTAAAGAACAGGGAAGAGATAACAAAAAAATTATTTCTACAGAGGAGAAAAGGAAGCAAAAGACCTTTTTTTTAATGAAAAAAGAAGAGTACAAAGTGTTGGGTTGTTTTCTTCTGGACAGTATTTTCAGCAGTCTTAGGCTGTGTCTTTATTGAACTGCTGATACATTTTGGTCATTTTCCCCACTACTATATGAAGAAAAAGAAAAAATCCCTGGAAGTCCTTCAATCATTTCAAAAGCTTTAAATTTAAGACCTTGGAAAACAGAACGATGTAAAGGAGGCCCATTGTCTAAAGTCACAAATCAATCCAAAGTATCTGATTCCTTTCTTATTCTTTGCCTAACTGCTCTTGTAAAGCATATTTTATATTAACTTGCATATTGACAGCAGGCTTTTGCCAGTTTAAACTTTTTCTTCTCTATCTTTTATCCAGTGGCAATTTAGCACATTAATACTTTTGCTGCTGCAAGGGCCAGAGCAAGATTCTCAGGCAGTTTCTAGCTGGGGAAGCTGAAAATTGTTGCTATGCATTTTGAGACTGGGAATGTAGTGCTTTTGGGAAGCAGTTACCAGAGACAGGCAGAGGAATGTGATGCTCTCTAATTGCCTCCTCCAAAAAAAGTGGACTTACTGTATGTACTTAAATTCTCCATTGAATTGGTGCTAAAACTCAAAGCTGTTGAAACCTTCCAGTGACTTTGTTAAGAGTCTTTTTCTATTTTGTTTCCCTTTATTTTGCCGCAATGTACCTCAGAGTGCATATAGAGAAAGGGGAATTAGTATTTGCAATGGCCAAAATACATATTTTAAAATCATGTTGGGTATTCCATTCAGAAAACAGTCTACTAACTGTTGTTCTTATTCCTATCTCTCCCCAGGAAAGTCTGTTTAAGCTTATTGGTAAACGTGATACCCTCAGCTGGTAGAAGTGCAGCCTCATAGAAGATTGCATTTTTCACACGCAGGCATATAAGAAGCTGTGGTTGTGGTCTTTGCTACCCAGTGACCTAATTTTCTTGCTTGAATAAGAGAGAAAGTGGGAGGAGTACATCTCAAAAAGTACTGTTTTTAATAAGTAACAGAATATGGTCTGAACAGCACACTTGATTTAAAATTAATATAACTGGTATAAGTTGAGTTCCTTGAATAACCACGCCAAAAATGAGTATGATGTGTACTACTGATTGTGCTGGATTTCCTTCCGACTCCTTTCATTAAGATGTTCTATTCCAGTAAAAGAAAAACATTTATATTCTCATATGTACGTCAATGGCAAGGGATCAGTTTTTCAAAACTTGTCCCATTTCCTCAATGACTCAGCTTCTCAGCATTGCACTGTTTGCATAGTGACAGAAGCTAATCCCTGGAGTAAAGAGACCCACTACATGTAGTCCCTACCAAATTTATAACATTAAAGGTCACGCAAAATGACTTGCTTCCTTACATACTTCTTTATATTGTCCTATGTGCGTCCTACATCTTTTTTTTTTTAATACAGTTCATGACACATGACAGTGGGAACATGACAGCAGTGAAAAAAGACATATATGGACTTGGTTTCGAAAACAAACTCCCACTGATATTCAGACAACAATAAACATGCACTTGCCAGTATTCAGTTTACAAAGGGAGAAAAATAAGTACCTTACTTACATGACATCATTTTGATGTATATCTTTTGATGTATATTTTTGATGCAAAAAAAGCACTTAGTTTCTGTATTACACCTTTTGGAGTTCTGTGTTTTACCTCATCTCTCCACATTATAGTAACATACCTTCTTCGATATCAACTGCAAAACTATACATCAACTGTTTTTCCTGATTGACCAAGATTTATTAAACGTATTCAAACATTAGACTTATTTCGCTAAGACATATCCCCCTTTTACCAGAATATTTCTTCTGAAGTTCATGTCAGAACTCAGAGGTCCAATATAAACGTTCTCTTCCTCTTGGGTAAAAACAGAGGCTGTGTAAACACACAAGTGTTTGCTGCTTAGATACTGCAATACAGGTACAAATTCTGTGTTGCAACTTTTTTAGGGAACAAGTGCATATTCTACTAATATCTCACTCAGTGATCCCTGAGGTCAGTAAGAAGACAATCAATTCAACTCCAAAGTGCTGGTGAAATGTGTCCAGTTGTCAGAGTACACTTCAGATCTGTGTTTCTCGTATGTTACAAAACAGGCAGCATGTGATTTATGGGCAAGTTTCCAGAGACTTCTTACTATGATTTTTTTTTGTTCTAACTTTTAAATACAAGATGACAGTGTAAAACCAAATTCTGCAGTCATTGCTTCAGAAAACAACTTAATTTATTCCAATGACAAATATGAAAAGTGCAGTTCTGATTCCTGTTGCTTTCCAAACATTAATTTCACTAGCTCTCCTAGCACCACTGGAAAATGGCTTATAACCAAAGGGAGCACAGATAACTGGTTCAAATGAATTACCAAGAATGTAGAGGTAGCTGTGCTTCAGAGCCAAGAGAAAATTCAACAGTGCTCGTCTCCTGGTTCCCATACAGAACCAGTGCAGAGTATTAGCGCTGTCACATTTTAGGTAGGTGTGTTACTAACCATGTATTGCACCTCTTTTTTGGTTCATTTATTATTTTAGCAACAACAGCAGATGAAAATGAGGAAAAGGAAACAGATCTTACCTTTTCCCAGGATCTCAGCTTTGCCCAAATACTTGCACTACAGAATCTTTAGGGCAAATTGAGGGTGAAGAAGACTTAGGTGGAGATTTTGTCTCTAACTTGTTTTATTTTTAACAAAAAGACAAAGAGCACTGCAAAAGAAGTGCAGTGGAAGACAGCACTTCATGACATGACTGGCCTTATTCTGGAGGAGGTATTTACAGTATAGGCTGAGTTACTGAAAAAGACGGGCTTTGCAGGGTATGCAAAGCCTATCAACTGAATAGTAAAGTGCTACCTTATCTCAGAGGAAAGGTATTGTGGTCAGGCTCTGAAGTTGTACTAATTAAGAAATTCAGAAGACATTTGAAGAACCAAATCATTATGTAAATCCTTAAGTACTGCACTACATCTACTGATTCAGTTTTATTAGAGATGTTAAGATGCGTATTTCTAGGATTAAATATTTGCAATGTATTTTACTCAACCATAAAATAAGAAGAAATAAAAAAAAAAAAAAAAAAAAAAAAGAAAGAAAAAGGCGCTACAAAGCCAAAACTCAAAACAAGTTAACATTGCACTAAGGGCAGCAAACCTAACACAATTGTATAAGTCATCTACATCTCAGGCAGACTGATCCTCCAGCTGTGAGCTGAAGACAAAGGTAGAAGGGCGAGAGAAGGAAATTTTCGCCTACAGCAATATCAATAAAGATGAAACCAAAAGGCTTCAGCTTTAAACACCAGAGTTTTTCTTTTGGCAGTAGAGGAGCAGTACTCTGAGCTTCTGGGCTACGGGAGGGAGGATGTGGGGCAGAGAAGACTGTACCACTCAGCTATTTGAAAGTGCTGTGCCCTTGGCTTTGAGCTAGAGGGATCCCTTCCTGCTGTGCTGGCGCAGAGCAGACATACAGGAGCTATGTCCCTCTTGCAATTTAACCCCAGCTGGTAGCTGCATACTGCACAAGCACTCCAACAGTCCTGTACCACACAGCCAAACACTTCTCCCTGACTTCGACAAAATGAAGCTGCCCCCCACATTCAAACACATACACATAATTTACATGAGAGTCATTGCTAGGGCTTTGCCTTTCCTAACATTAGATGGAGGCAAAGGATGACTTCGCTGATAGCATTCGACAACTTCACCTTGAGCTTAATCAGACCCAGGTTAGGAAAGAAGGATACGGCTACACGAGCTCTTGATTGCTGCCTCTGGCCAGACATCACAGCTACTGGAGCTCTTGTGAAAGAAACTTGACCCAGACAGCAAAACACTTGGATCTCAAATATGCCTATGACAGAGTCAACAACAAGAAATGAACATCCGAAAGTCATTGAAATACTTTGACACAGTGACCAGGAACAGCCTTGTATTCCCAGCACAGAACAAGAAAAAGGACCAATAGAGATGTGCAGAGCTAGAAAAGGCACCAAACTTTCAGGACATGACTGTACTTCATGGTGTACTGACAGACAGGCTACCCAACTGCCACTGAAGAAGTCAGGATGATTAACAGAAGTGGTGTATTCCTGTTAGAAACATGTTTCACTCAAGCTAATTAGTCAGGCTGTGAAGGAAATATCATGAGAGCAAAAGTCAAGACAGTATCACGGTAACCATGACTGAGACATACATTTTGATGTTTCAGTCTTATGAGATAAAAAAAAAAAAAAAATAAAAGAGGAAAGAGAAAAACGTCAAGAGACAAGAAGCGCCCATGCATTTTCAGTGAAGGAAGGACAGACTTACACTGAAGAAACTGAAGTATCCCAAGGTCTACGTCGTTTAGGTCACTATCCTACTGAGTATATTATGGTAACAGCTTATGCCATCTTTCTTGTTCTCATGTGATCCAGAAATCTGCTCCATGAAGGTTGCATTTACAAGTATAAATCTTCATGAAAAGCTTTGTGTGTTTTTACCAAGAAATTTAAAAAATGACATTTTCCAATGAAAAATGATTCACTGGAATTTCCCAACAAGTTGCTGCCCAAAGATGCTTATGCACTAACTTAAACCCCAGCAATTTTGGTATTGAATAACATGAAGCCTAAACTTTTCTCATTTTTTTTTTCTGAAATTGCAGGGATTTTTAATGCTGATCATGGGAAAACAAAGATGAATCATTAACAAAGGTATAGCTTTCTCTTGCCCTGAAATATTATGTTGAGAAAAAGAAGTCCTTGCCTTCAGATATCTCCAACAGTGTTGCTGTTGACAACTTAATAAGAAGCACACAAAGAAAAGAACAAAGGTATGTACTAAGCAAGTCATCAAGTTAATGAGACCAAAGAGTCCTAATAAATCTCAGTGTTGCCAAAAGGTAGTTCAGTCCAAAATATCTGAAACAGTAACACAAGTAAAGACATGTTTAATCCTTCTTTGGTCACATCAGTTGTATTTAAAGGATAAACAAGAGTCCTGAGTTTATAGAGAGTAATTCCAATGTATCCTGTCATTTCTGTAAGGTATAATGGGCTTTAGAATTTACACACGCAAAGGGTTTCCAGCAATTTCTGTTTTATTTAAAGCTTTATTATATTTTTCTTTAAGTCAGTCATCACAATGTATCCCTCGTTTTAGGACTTATGAGGTATTATTTATCTGAAGGCTGCAAGATGTTCTTATACAGTACCAGCTTCGCTGCTCAGAAGTAGGAGTTAATATTGTCTGAGGCCTGGTATAGTTCAAAGACTGTGAGGCCGTGCAGTGGGTTTGGAAATGTGATAAACACAGTTATGATTCTTGTCAGAGTAGAATATGGAGTGGTAGAGGTGGTCATTGTACCCTGTGTGGATGTGGCACAGTTTGTGATCTCTATGATAAGAGTATTAGTGTGTTTCTGTAGTCGCTGCTTGTTTCCCCCCCTGCCGTTTGCGTAGCTCGCATAACCTGTTTAGCCAGCGTAGCCGCGGTTTCCCTGGGAACTGCACCCAAGCACCGCTCCTGCCGCTTCCCCAGCGTAGCCGCCGTTTCCTTGGAAACCTCGCCTGACGCCGACGTAGTGACGTAGTCGCCGCTTCCCCGGGACCCTGAAACCCCGGAAACCCCACCAGGTGCCAGCGTGGCGCGGCTCGGGGCAGATGTGGCCGCCGCCACCCCACCGGGGGATGACTTTGCGAGAATTTCAGAGGACCCGCGGGACTGTCAGGGGACCAGTGAGGGAACTCGATGACTCGGATGGTCAAATGAGAGAAAAGCAGGAAGATAACGTAGCAAGAGGAGATTGGTCCGAAGGCGGGTATAAAAAGGCGGGACTTTTGAAAGATCCGGCGTGTGTGCCTTGTGACGGAGCTAGGGGAGGCTCTGCGCGCGCACCCAGCGCTGTTTTTGCTTATTGCTTCTCAGCCTAATTAAAATTGCATTTTTTTTTAAATTGGTTTCAGTCATCTGTTTATAACAGAAATAGATCAAAAATCCCAAAGGGATGAAGCCAGGCAGCTGGCAATTGATTCCAACTATACTGTGCAGAAAGTTAAAAAATGTATCTCACACTTCTCACTGTTAATCTTTGGGATCTTAACTGAACATTGACCTTTTAGTCTTCGAATATCTTAACAATCCAGCATTTAATGACAATACATCGATAAACTGGTTGCCTTTTTTTTTTTTTTAATTCCCAAATTCATATGCATGCACACACAAATATAAGGATACTCATAGACTCTTAGCCAATTCAACTAATCTCTCTGACTTCATGAAACTCTGACTGATTTTCAAAAAAGCAAACCAAAGTAAACTGATCAAAGAAATCAAATCATTTAGATTCTTTCTTTGGACATAATTTGCTGATCTTGATACTTTAGACTCTGCCTAATGATGCTATCTCTTTGTCTTTACAATCACGTATATAGAGAGAAAGTGTGGGTTTCAAGGTGAAGGTAAAAGGAGAGCTAGATTTCCTTTGTAAGAGTAGATGCAAAATAAGTCAATTGTCTTTATGGAAATGAATACTATCTTCCCAAAGATCATTGACTGCTTCACATTTATAATCAATAGTTTAAAATAATTCTTTCCCAAAACCAACAGATGATAATTCCAATGCTAAAGCACCTTGCATGGCCTTTTGAAACACTTTTACAGAAGCCTGGTTTCCATAGAATGCAATTTATGAAAACCAAGGACCTCCAGTGTTTGTCAAACAGGACATTCAAATTCATTCCAACGAACCTTTCCAAAAGTTTGCTTGTGACTGCATATTCCTCTCAACCCAGATGTATTCTAGTCAACATGTTCAAGTCTGGGTGCTTAGCAATAACCAACTAAAAGGCTGAACTTTCTATACAACCTGATAATTTATTGACAACCATGCCTACATATGGATATTGGCATCTAAGAAACACTTCCCTTAAAAATGTTGAGCCTTAAGGCAGCCTATAATCTAGACAAAGCCTGTGCCTTTATATAACACACAGGTTGCAGAAAAGTGTAGGCACTCATTAACATCTAGGGAGTAGTTCATAAAATAGGCAAGAAAAGAAGAAGGCATTTATTCAGGGTTGGAGAACATTGGTGAAGGGGTGTTTCCCAGAAATCAGGAGTAAAGCTCTTCCAGTACAAATAATCTGTTCTTTTCCAATATCCCTTTGAACCAAAAAAGCCATTAAAATTTTATTTCACACATCTTAGCTGAAGCCAAAGTTGTTAAAATATCTCTGGTAGATCAGTAAATATGACCTCTAGCATTCATCATTCTTTTTAAATGATTGATATAAGAGGCCATAAAGCCAAATTTTATTAGGAGGACATTTCATATCTAGTTATAATATATTCCATCACATTTTGTTTGTAAAATAGAAATACCTAAAATATCTAAGGAAAATATTTTAAAAATGTGATTTCACTGGAATTTAGAACAATATACACCACATGCTGCTGATGTTACTTGTGATGACTCTGCTTAAACTTTAGCAATGCTGAGGTTCCACAATATAATAGGATTATGGGAGGAACTAGCTATGTCAAAAAGATCTTAATATATTATTCAAGGAACAGACATGAGAATGCAGAGATATCCGGAGACAGGAAAGCAAATTCAGGTTATGCTTATATCATACTCTTGTATGGGACAATTCCAAGATCTTGGAATTCAAGAAAAGAAGGTGTCTATGCATAGACAGAGCAATATAGAAATTCAAAAACTTGGTCAGGCAAGTAGATTCAAAGGACACTGATACACCTTATCGAGCACTTAAAGTGGTAAACTGCAGTGCCTCCCACTTAGAAAAGATATCTCCCAGGAGGTATCACAGAAATACCTCAATTCAAAGAAGTTCTTTTGTTATGTTTTCTTTTGCAAATTAACAACAACCTGTGTGACTTAAATATATACATTGGACAAAATTTGGTTTTACAAGGCTATTCTGCAAAGCTATACTTTATCTTATTCCAGAATAGGTCTTTTTTTAGTTATTTTATACACATGTGAACATTAAGCGCACATATACATGTGAACAGTTCTGAATACATCTATATAAAGTCACTAACCCCAGAAAAAAACCCAAGTCCTTCCTTACTATAGGAGTGCAAATTCCTTTTAAGCTTTTTTACAGTACATTAATTTTCAGAATTTTATCTCTAAATCTTGGGCCACTAGAGAAGAATTCAAAAGTTCTATGTGTGCCTTATCATTTATACTGCTGACAACAAATAGGTAGAATGGACCATGAGAAGGAGCCTGGGCTGAGTTCCAAAGCAAAGGTCTGTCAGTCAGAAATATTAAATACATACAGAGAATCAAACAAAAATCTGACTTGATGTAATTTCTTCTCATTGAAAAAAATAATTTGATAAAGTTCTTAATCTCTACACTACAATAATAAGTCTCCTGAAGTACTAATATAACAGACTTGGAGTTCTAAAAACATGTCTAAAATTAAGTTCCTATACCCAACACACAAAAGTAAGCTAGTGTGAGATGTTTATAAGGATAGTACCATGGGTTCCATTGGAAGCTGAAAGAAGTACCTCTGAAAAAGGTGTTTAAATGTGGAAATAGGAAATTTGTCACTTTTACTACAACTTTGGAAAAGGAACAACAATCACATCTAACATACAGTAAGAAAGAAAGCAATGATTTAGGAAATACCAAAATGGAAATCTTCAGCTTGCACATAGTGCTTCATCCAAATCATAGGCACAGTTTCTAAACCAAATGCTGCCTAAAATTCCTTCAGTTGCGTCTTTATCTCCATAAAGTTCAATAAGGATCCTGAAGGAAATAAGGATTGCAGGTTTTGCCCTTAATAGTTGAAGCCTACAGAATGAGCTTAGTTATTAGACTTGTCCAACTTGAAATGTACTAATAGCAAACACAGTGAATTAACCTTACCTTTCAAAGACATGTGAAAGACAGAATGAACATTTTGTTCAAATATATTTTTATTCTGCAGCACTACAGAAAGGGAAACAAGAAAAAAGTCCACAATTTATTCAAATCCCCCTAACGTGACAGGCATAATAGATGTGATTAATCAGCTACAACTATCAGACAATACATGAAGGACACAGACAGACTGCACTTCCATTTAAAATTCCACTAAACACCGCAGTCTGCAGTATATCTACATCCAAAACCACTCCAAAACTAACACATGACATTAATCATTCTTGGCCATCCGTTATAACCTGATGCATTTGCAGTTTGTATTCCAGTCCACTGGAGACTTAAAAATAATAAAAACAAAAAATAAGCTGGAGGAGCAGCTATAGCAGAGGCTAAAAGAATAAATAAAGCATAGTGACTCCAAAGCCCAGAATCAGAATGAATGACCAATAGACATAAATGAGCCAAGTAGTGGCTTCTACTACATGTACATGTACTTTCGTTACAAATTAAGGCTATGGCTAAAATGAGTTCACATGAGTTTTCTGTACAAGACACAAAACAGTGAGAATGAAGTAGAATAGATTAATGTCCCATAAAAATATCTCAAAGCACTTCATGAACTTGACTTGACACAACCTGCTTTCTTGCAGGGACCATAAATGATAGCCAACGTTATCACCCTATAGATGCTCAAACTGGGATATTCCTTTAAGCCCTAAATGTAAAAACATGGTACACTTGCTTAAACCTGATGTGAGCAGTCTCACTAGTGTAACACATAACTATAGTTAAGCTTGTGGTTGCTAAAAAAAAATGTAACTGCAGCAATGGAATATGAGCAACTCTTTAAATGTCTCATTAAGCTCAGGTCTCCTTTCCCCAATCTCACTCTTACTGACGCACAGCAGGCATCAGGTATCTCCCATTGTTAGTATAGTGCTAATATCATTGAAAAAGACATCAGCAGAAGAGTTGCAGCTGCTCAGAAATTTTCCAAAGACTACTTTTCCATCACTAAATGAGGATTCATCAAAAGCGGAGCATTTTTCAGATTCTCAATGCAAGCTGGTAGGTCAGCTCTTCCAGGGTGTGTTTCCTCAACTGTCAGATCAGAGTCTGCAAATTGTGGCTTTTGAACTCTCAGGACAATGCGGCCTCCTGGGTTTACAGCTCTGCAGCACACTGAGGTTGGAAAGGTACATTGGAAGGCTTAGCTTGGGCTTCTAGCATACTTCTTCCTGGAAGACCTTGGTCCCAGGCTCACAGTTCTTTAACATATGGGATTTTGGGCTTCCCAGGCATCCAGAAGTGAAGGCTGCAGGAGGGCTGCCAGGCAGACTGCTTGGAGCCCACGGCCTGAGCATCCCTGGAAGCAGCCACTCTTCCAACTGTCCAGTTCTTTACCTGGTAAGACTTGGAAATGTTTTATGAAGTGAAACAAAAGGTAACATTGACTTTTCCAAATTCCTTGAAAAAATCAGAATTTTTTTTTCTGCTTTGCTTTTTGATAAGTATAATTGCTGTTGGTTCTGTTAAGTTCTTCCCAGGGAATGTGAATTCAAATTTATTTCCAGTCAGACAAGAAAACAAGAAAAATTCAGTGACAATTGGGAACTGTTTTTTACTGTGCCACTTTCTCACTAGGTTTTTAAAATCTACAAGAGTTCTCAGTCCTTAGACAGGAAAGCAATCACTGGCTAAGATTTGGCTGATATGCATTCACTTTCATAGCACAGCATTCCAAACCTGACCTTTTATTTGCAACCTAGGGGCTCATCAGACTTAAAGCTTTTGATACTAATATTAATCTACCAATACCTTGGATAAAATGCCCTAAAGGCAAAGAACCGAATGTGGTTCCATCAAGCAAGCTGATATGCTGTATTATTCCATTATTATTTCCACATAGACCATGTGCTATATTACTCCTTTTTATTACAAAAAGAAATATATGTTCTTTACAAATTCTTATTATCATTTCAATCACAGGAAACTGTATTAAATTGTTACATTGGGGAAAAAATACCATGCCTAGTCAGTACAAGTAAAACAAAACAATTCGACATACATCAATGTTAAATCTTCCGGCACAGGAAAGAAGGCAAAGAATAAACTTTATTCTGTTTCTGTTCTGTTTTGATTCTGTTCTTGTTCTGTAAAATCAAAAGATGAAAGATGACAAAAGATGACAGCTGCAGAACAGGAGTAAGTTTAAATAGAAAATATTACAAATATGTTACATCATCTTCAACAGAGGAATCTAATCTTTTCCTGTATGATTTTTCATCTTTTACCTGATCACATATCAAGAAGACCTAAAGTAGGTTTCAACCTTTCCAAAGAATGACTGCATATTGGTGTTTATGTGTTGAACAGTTTTTTAAACCTTATAGGACTATCCCTAGATGCAGATGGATAAAGATTTACATAGCTTCAGTTAAGATGTGAAATCAAGGATTAATGGGGAAAAGTCCAATTAAAGAAGATTGAAATCATAATCTCTACTAATTTTTCTATCAGGTTGTTTGAAAACAGGGAGAAGAGCAAAGATGGACAAGCTATATTCCATTGATAAAAAAACTGAAAATATTCCCATTACTACAGGAACATGAGGTATGGGAAAGCATATAATAAATTTATGGGGTAAAAAGGGAATCATGCAAGTCCTTAAAAAAACAGTATTAACAAAGAAGATCACTAGAAGGCTCACCAGGACAGAACTGATAAAAGATTAAATAGATACATACAGATGCTTATATATCTTAATACATGCATAGGGTTTTTTTTAGCATGTAGTTATTGAATTGCTTTAGTATCTTCTTAAATTATAAGGGAAATTTAACTGTCTCAATCCAGAGTAGTTTCTTAATACAAACAAAAGGAAATGGGACTCTAACATTTTAAAAAGCAATGAATTTTAAGCTGCTTCAATAGGTCCCACATACTGGTTTGATAGGTTCTTTTCAATTATTTATTAACAAATCTGATAGAAGACCAACAAATACAAAACCAAGTTTGCACCAGCTACATGCAAGGTGTTGATCTTGAATAGTGTATATTTTTTATCATTTTACAGGCATAATCACAGAGAGTCTTCTGCACAAATGCAGATTAGTCACTTGGAAATTACCTTCCCCTTGTACAGAGCTTTTTATGTAGATTTACTGCAAATGCATTCAATGGCTGAAACCAGGCCCAAAAAGTTAAAGGGGAGATTTCTTGCGTTTTACCTAAGTTGCATGATATATACTTTTAGTTAGCTCAAGCTTTCTCTCTAGGAAGTACCTGTTGACTCATGTACCATAATCATTTCTAGTTTACTACTCAACTGGGATAACAAATTATGTTAATACATATAAAATTGAAAACTAAAAGATTCTGATTACCTGGTGAAAAAGACCCATAATAACTTCTTCCCTCTTAAAAGGGAGAGTTAAATGAGATGTGACTTAGCTGCATGGCCATATGTAATTTACTCAAATCCTTACAGTGACATGATTTGAAATATCCCAACAGTAGGAGAGTCTGTATTGCTACAGCAATGACACTGCTCACAAAGCAGGGTGCTGGCATAGAGAGAGCTAAGCATGCAGGCAGACCTCAAACAGTTCTGTCCTGGCTGTATCTATATATGCAGGACTTAGATATTTCTGGGCTTGGGTTCATAATTATCAGCATACTTCCATGCACTTTACTTTGCTTTATTAGGTGTCACTGGTACTTTTGTACCACTAGTACCTGCCTGCTAAGAGATGGTGTTGTGCAAGGTCTCATTGAGAAGAATCAATGACAAAATGTCTCTGTACACTCTACACAAAACCTTTCTATTATGCGTCATATTCAGAGTGCTTTCAGTTATAATCTGCATTGATTCGGAGAAAACTCCAGGGACAAACTCACCAACGAAGTTTTCCAAGTTGACAAGCAGGTATTCTTTATTACGGCGTGGGGAGACATGGGGGATAGCTCCACCTAACGTGTGTCCCCCTATTGCTACAAAAGCTGCCCTTATATAACCATTGGACACATATACATATTATGAGGCTATGCATGAATTACATCGTGTTCTAGAAAGTGTCCCGCATGCGTACAGAAATGTGGCAGTGGTCTCCGAGGGTCGTTTACTTCTTCCAACAATCTTCATCACTTCTGGCAGTCTTTGGAGCATGCACAGTAGATGCTTATACAAACTTAATTGGTTCGTTAATACCACAGACATAACTACCCTCCTGTCCTTTTACTTATCAGTTGGTTTAACTGCAGCCCATCCTGGACACCGGCCATTCCCAGATACTCTTTATCCTTACATCCTGCTCTTCCAGCCTGTTTCTCTTATACACATTCTGTACTAAGGCCATATGGCCTAAAACTATATCAACTGTAACAGTTTATCTTGTACAAGAATTCTCAGTATGCTCTCTAGCTGTGTTTTATATTTTTTTTTCTGTGAATCATGCACCTCAGTAATTTTCCATTGCTACTGTTACAAAGCCATCACCTTAGCATTGCTTAAAACTGATTCTAAAGGTTTATATTTCATTTAGCAATTTTGTGCCCATATTTGTTTCAGCATACAAGTAATTCCTCATTTCCAAAATTATAACCAAGACACAAATGCCACTTTTCGCAGAGTAAGGATGGCCTAAGAACAAACTCACTTTGAGGCAGGGCAGGGAATGACCTGCCCTGCCACTTTCAGAAAGTCCTCCTAGAGAGAGGCATGGGAATCAAACCTTGCAAGCATTTCTTCACAAACAGCACAATCTTTGCATCCTGTTCAAAAGCTTTGAGGGGCTTCAGCTGTCACTACAACCTTGGGACTTCTGTCATGATTTTCTTGTGGCAGTGCAGGAAGACCTGCATTGAGAGTTTCCCCTCCTCCCAGTCCTTCCCACTGTAGTTTTTTCCATCTGATACATTCAACCTTTTCCCAAACATGAAGTGAAAAATCTTTTCCTGGGGGGGTGAATAGATTCCCACACTACTCAGACACCACCACCACTATCACTGCAAAAGATACACAAGGTGTTGGCTTAGCTTAAAACTCAGTTTTGGTAACGTTTAAAATAAACCTGAGTAACCTTTACAAACATATTTTCTGGAAAAAAATGAGTTAGCATTGGTCAGTGTATGCAGTTCATCTACTTTGACATTCTTTATTATGATATAATAGTACTTTAATTCCTGGAATATAACAGATCGTACATTCATTTTTGCCCTTTATTGAAAATCCACATGTGAATCTAATCTATGAGTATATATATATATGTAACATAAACAGGGCTTGAATCAAAGACTTATGAATACAGTGGAAAGATTCCTAATACATCTCATGAGCTCTGGGTCCTTAAGCAAAGGGTTCAAGCAGCCTCTTTACAATTCCTCTGGACTAGAAGAATTCAGTCTATGAAACTGTAATACAAGTGTCATTGTGATAACACAGGCTAAACATTTCCCAACAAAGATCTGTTTGCCTTTTTTTCCAATATTCTGCTTGTATCACACAAAAATCAATCAGCACATGAAGAAACCTGAGGCTAGCACTTTTCATTTTCAGCTCCGTGATACTCTCTGATGTCTCTTATTCTGAAAATACAGCAAATAGCTTTTCTCAGCTTATTCTATCACTGTTACAGTAAGAACAGCTGTAGGAGCAGCAATTTTTATCTTTTACAGATTCCTGGATAGTGCTGCATTAAATGTACATTTATTAGCCATCCTTCATTTCACTATGGATTGTGACTGCAAGTCCCTTCACTATCTTATCCCACATTTTCCTGGAAGCTGCGAGCATTTTTGAAACACATCTGTCTATCAAATTTATTAAGAACTAACCAACAGAATCTGGAGCAAGTGGGGAAGGAATCACATATAGATACAGAAAAACACTGCTGGTGCACACACATGTACAGCATAATCACAAAAAATCTTAATTTCCTTACAAAACTGGGCTAAAAGAAATACCCTGAGGAGTTCCTGTGAGATGAGAAAAAATTAATAATATAATGTAGTTTAAAATCAAAACAGCAAAAACAGCTTTGCTCATAATTTCATTTAAATCCATCCATTGCTGCTATTATTATTATTATCATCATCATCATCATATTATCCCAGAACTAATGAGAATCTTTCTAAAGACTTCACCTGGATTTGCGTTGTGGCATTTATAATTTTGTAGTTGCAATCTTTTTTCCAACACCAGATAAATACCTCAGTCAATGTATATTTCAATCATAGGACTCTGGAGCACCTAGTCAAATAACTGACTTTGTGCAACAATAAACCTGGCTGGTTTGTAAATCTGATCTATAAAATACAGGAGTTATTTCTGTCTCTAAAGAGTGAGTATGTTTTCATTGCTGTCAAAATCAGAAAGATACCATGTATATGATAAGCATTAAGCTTAAATTAGACAAGAATCAAGTAAAGTGGTATTTTTTTAAAAAAACAAACTTCTCTTTCTATGAAACTATTCTTATCTTCTAACTATTCAAAAAAGCCATTATGATAGTCTCAGCACAGCTCCTAAAAATTACTTCCAGTACATGTTTTATAATCTACACAGACGAGAGTTAGCAGCTGAGAAACAGCTACATTTTCAGGGCTTCTTTTTTTTCCAATTCTCATTACTTTACAGGAAGAATAGGCAAAAATCCTGTAAACATTGTAAATGTTTCATGTATTTTATATTTGCACTTTTAAGTACTTTGCTGTAGCACTCTGTAGATGGAATACAAAATTTTAGTCTATTATACACTGTGATCAAAACAGTCTCAGGCACATAGTATTAAGTCAAGGCAAAATTCAGTAGGCAAAAAAAAGGTCTGTAGAAAACCAGGTTGTGTCCTTATCCACAACCTGGATTTAGACAGACTTTAGGTTAGCCTCCTGCTAACTGGAATTTGCCTATAATATGAACTATATTATATAATATATTATATTATATTCTATATATTATATTATATATTGCCTCTAAAGACAATGTAAATGTGAGATCAAAGTGGAAATGGACACTTGAATGTAAAGCTAAGACTTGGACAGCATAAATATACCCACTCTCTTTTCATGCTGTGATTTCTGTTTCAAAAAATAAAAAAGTAATTTACTCCCAGTTCAGTTGTATAAAAATGTCACAAGGAATCTGTTTTATAGATTAGAAGGGAAACTGGTCTTTCTTAAAACAGTTGCTTGAAATTATTGCACATTGGGCTTTGCTTCGGATCCTTCTTTCTGGGAATTATCATGACTGTTGCCAAAACTAAATCTGTTTAACTGTTTAAGTGAGATTTTCAACAGAACCTACTTCAGTGCAAATAAGATCAGTTTATTAGAGTTTAATAACTATAACATAGACATAGAGATACAGAGAAAAGTAAAAAAGACTTCCCTTGAAACATTATCTTCCTCCCACTCTCATCCAAATGCATAGCCAAGATATTTCTCATTTTTTAAGTCAGGAAACATTATGGGGCTTATGTTAACTGGACAGCGCTTCTCTAGAAATCTCTTCTGAACTACATGAGCAGTTAACCTCACTGGTTCAAACTGGTAACTTCCCTGCATTGTTGTGGAACATTATCATGGCTGCTCTTCAGAGTATGGAGACAAGTTCTGATGGCAGAGCCTGAAAGACCTGTTTTGGCTCCCAGTTCTTTGGCAGTGTAAAACAGTGTTTGTAAGCAATATAGGCTGAAAAGATCTTTATTTCTCAAATGTGTCCCATATATTTCTTGAAAGTGTTTCCATTGTAACTAAACGTATCAAAGCTAGAAGAGCACAACTTTGCCCCAACAGCTGTTTCTACAAGAAGGTAGCCCAAAAGCACAGGATGCAGGACGCTGGACTGCTATGTTCAAAGATACTCTGTAAAGCCAAAGATCACAGGGAACTTAAAATCATCTAAGATGGACACAAAGAGCATAACATAAACCATGCCCTGACAACTTGAAAATGGCTAGGAACAGCTAGAATTTGGATGCTGTCTGCAGGAAAAAAGAATGGATAAATCTACCGCTAGGGATCTTCTGTGCCCTCAGCTGATGGAAAACGAGCATTAGAAGACAGGTCTGGATGAGTTCATAGGCAAAAGCTGAGGGTGAGACATGCTACATGTCTAGGAAAAAAACGAAAACCAGGGAGATTGAGACCAGAGGAAAACAGAACAAGATTTCCAAATGAAGGAATAAAAAGGGAATCAAGATACAAACAAAGGAATAAAAATGAAGTCAAGACATAAATGAAACAAAGAACAATCTATCTGAACCCTGGAATGGCAGAAATTGGAAAAAGGGACGTGAAGGAGGAGGAGAATATACAGAAGAAAGCACATTACTTTTAAAGAAGCTCTTGGAGAAGATTATTATTTTATGCCCATTTTACTAATTGTAAAGGCTTTGATTGCTGTGTATATTTATCAGAAATATAATAATGTTGCTTTTAGCACTCTTTGCTTCACTTGCTCCTGTTCCACCCCACAAAAAAAGGAAGAGGGAATTATTTACTTTCAGTAAAGCCAGTCTTGCCAAGATCACGTCTCGCACCATCAGTGTAGCCTATTGAGAGGACCGCTACTGGCTGAATCAGTTCTGGGAGACATTTCTTATGATTAATTTTTCCAAGTCAGGATGGCTGGATGAGGAAATGTTTGGATTAGGTTTGCAATCACATTCCAGTGCCTCATAATTCAAAGTATACAGTATATTTTCAATACTAGTGCTACACACAAACCAGTAGTTTTGTACATATTGGCTCCACTTTAGATACTGACAGTCTCAAGCAAATTGGATAGCAATAGATGCCTCTGGTTTTTCACCAAGCTTTCAATGCTGTTTTGTTTTTCTAATGTTTAGTAACACTGGTGATGATTCATAAGGCCACACTTGAAATAGGAGTAAAGATCCATGGAATGGTGCAGCTTTACATTGGCAGAGAATTTGGCCCTCAAGCTCCTGATTTTGGAGAACACCTTCTACAAAGACAGTCTTCTTGTAGCATATAGGCAAGGTAAAAAACATGCATTCAAAGGTATAATATGGCCAGCACCATCTGGAGAACATGACAGTAGTGACTGTAAGATCAGATCCTGACAGCAGAAAAACACATTGCTTATCTGCTAGCCTCCACAGCTACAAATAAGATATCCTCACATTTTGCAATCTGTATTTCAGCCTAACAACAGAAGTAACTCATCATGTCTCCACAACGCTGAAGAACCACATTTACGAGGGAGGTATAAAATAGACCAGAAATGGATTTTTTTTGTGACAGTGTCTGCTTTTCTTTTTGTTTAAAGGATTCTGTGTAGCATGGGAGATGCACATGCGTGTCCCTCAGCTAGCCTTTCATGCTCTGCATGCCAGGGAAAACACAGCTCAGAAATGAGAAGATGGGTTTCTCTACAAAATGAAGGAGTGAAGAATTTTACTACAACTATTTGCTTTCTGAATACAGGGAGAAAAATCCTGCCAATATTTAGCAGCTTCAGAATGTATTTAGGTGGGCAAGAAGAATCCAGTGGAGACCAGAGACAATGAGCACACTAGATTTAGGTAGCTAACTCTTACTCCTGCTTTGTGTTCTTAGACATAAATATAATCAAGCGAGTGAGATTTCTGAGAAGGATATTTCCAGAAGTGAAATGCTAGGGATCTGCCTCCAATGCCAGTGTAAAGAGCACAGGATTCCTAGTACCACAGCTCAAATACCACATTTTTGTGTTTCCTAACATCCGCCCCGCATATAGCTACAGAAAAAGGCGAAGTTCAAGCTGTTTGGAATCAGCTATCTAACAAGATAAAATGGCAAAAAATGTAAAGGGAAAGTAAATGTGCAAGGAGACAAACAATCCAGGTCCACTCTATGAATGAGATGCATAAAGTTTCTTAAGCTAGTACCTATTTGCCAGGCCATACATTTACCAGTCAATTGTGTTACTTTTGTTTTTAACCAGGAGAAAAAGTCGAAAAGGTATTCAAATCACTTCTTTAGACTTTTTCAATAACTTTAATGTTCATGGTGTGAGTGTAAACTTGTATTTATCTTCACAGATTTTGAAGCAAGAGGAAAACTGAGCTACCAGAATTCTTCAGTGCACGTTAAGGTAACCAGAGAGAAAAAGCTTAGTGTGATAATTGCTGAAAACACAGAAAAATTCCATCCCCAGGACATGAATTCCAGATACTTTTATCTCTGTGTAGAGGTATAATGCACCTAAAACATATTTGTTTCTCCCAACAAATAGGTCAAGATAAACACATGGTGTTTGTTTATTTTTCCTGAGTGCTATTTAAATAGCAGTAAAAAGATATAAATTAAAATCCCAACCCAAAAGATATGGCCAAGCAAAGGAATAAGCAATGAAAAAAAGGCCTGCCAGCTTAAGAAAACTGACTTGTAAAAAAACCATTATTTAAAAAAAAAAAAAACACACAAGGTTAGATTTCAGAATCTTTTTTTTTTTTTTTTTTGCCTGCAAAAGTGACAAGGTATGCACTTCATACAACAGGTAGGGAGTGATGTGTACTTGTTGATGGAGTTTTAATAAAAAAAACCCTTAGTATTAATATGACAGAAAATGTATTTCAAGGAAAGAACATGAAGTGTCTTTCTGAGGCTAGAAACCAGGGGGAAATGTTTTCAGGTCAAACCTTTCATTTTGTAGGAAATATTTCCTTTTTGTTTTCATAACAAATTTAAGCAAATAAAAATGTAAAGATTCTGACTTCACCGAAAGTACTTTCAGGATTTATTTCCCAAATAAAGGAATTTGACAATGAATGCACATAATTTCTAGTGAAATTTTTGATTCAGGCAAAATGTGCTTTGTGTGGGTAAGAAAAAGGTGTTCTCAAAAGGATCACTATTTCTTGTCACACTGATTTAGCTCTTCTAGCCTTGAAAACAGGAATTTAGAATTGAGGAATTTAAGGATTCTTCAGAAGCCATCAGGAGAACTGGCTACCCCAGATTTGGAGAAGGCTGAGGTTCTTAATGACTTCTTTGCCTCAGTCTTCACTGGCAAATGCTCTGACCACACCACCCATCTGGAAGGCAGATGCAAGGACTGTGAGAATGAAGATCTTAGGCTCACTGTAGGGCAGGATCTGGTTCAAGACCATCTTAAGAACCTGAACGCGCAAAAGTCCATGGGACCTGATGAAATCCATCCGTGGGTCCTGAAGGAGCTAGTGAATGGAATTGATAAGCCACTGTCCATCATATTTAAAAATCATGGAAGTCAAGTGATGTTTATGACAACTGGAAAAAGGGAAATATAACCCTCATTTTCAAGAAGGGGAATATGGATGACCCAGGGAACTACAGACCAGTCAGTCTCACATTTGTGCCTGCTAAAATCTTGGAGCAGATTCTCCTGGAAGACATGTTAAAGCACATGAAAAACAACAAGGTGGCTCGTGATAGCCAGCATGGCTTTGCTAAGGGGAAGTCCTGCCTGACCAATTTGGTGGCCTTCTATGATGGGGCTACGGAACTGATGGACAGGGATAGAGCAGTTGGCGCAATCTACATGGACTTGTGCAGAGCGTTAGACACTGTCCGCCACAACATCCTTGTCTCTAAACTGGAGAAACATCAATTTGGTAGATGGACCACTCAGGGGATAAAGAACTGGCTGGACGGCTGCACACAAAATGCAATGGCTCAATATCCAGTTGGAGACCAGTAATGAGTGGGGTCCCTCAGAGAGCAGTCTTGGGATCGGTATTATTCAACATCTTTGTCGATGACATGGACAGTGGTATTGAGCGCACCCTCAGCAAGTTTGCCGATGACACCAAGCTGTGTGGTTCAGTTGATACGCTGGAGGGAAGGAATGCCATCCAGAGGGACCTTGACATGCTTGAGAGGTGGGCTGATGCCAACCTTATGAAGTTCAACCATGACAAGTGCAAAGTCCTACACCTCGGCTGGACCAGTCCCAGTCACAGCTGCCTGTTGGGCAGAGAAAAGATTCAGAGCAGCTCTGTGGGGAAGGACTTGGCGGTGTTGGTTGATGAGAAAATGAACATGAGCCGGCTTCAGTGTGCACTCACAGCCCAGAAAGCCAAACATATCCTGGGCTGCTTCAAAAGAAGCGCAACCAGCAGATCAAAGAAGGTGATCCTGCCCCTCTACTCTACTTTTGTGAGACCTCACTTGGAGTGCTGTGTGCAGTTCTGGTGTCCTCAACCTAAAAAGGACATGGAACTGTTGGAAGAAGTCCAGAGGAGGGCCACGAGGATGATCAGGGGACTGGAGCTTGTCACATATAAAGACAGGCTGAGAAAGCTGGAGCTGTTCAGCCTGGAGAAGAGAAGGCTGTGTGGAGACCTCAGCAGCTTCCAGTATCTGAAGGGGGCCTATAAGGATGCTGGGGAGAAACTCTTCATTAGGGACTGTAGTGATAGGACAACAGGTAACGGGTTAAAACTTAAACAGGGAAAGTTTAGATTGACTATAAAGGGGAAATTTTTTACTGTTGAGGGTGGTGGGGAGCTGGAATGGGTTGCCCAGGGAAGTTGTGAATGCTCCGTCCCTGGCGGTGTTCAAAGCCAGGTTGGACGGAGCCTTGGGTGACATGGTTTAGTGTAAGGTGTCCCTGCCCATGGCAGGGGGGTTGGAATTTGATGATCTTAATTTCCTTTCCAACCCTAAATATTCTATGATTCTATTACTCTGTAAGTGAAAGTTGAGTTTATTTTGTGGTACTAGTCTGTATCAATGCCTCAATATGTTTATGTTCTCAAACTCACAGAATGGCAACTCTAGCTGAGTTTAAGCTATGACATATTCATAATATGACATATTCTAATGCTGTTTAAATTAATGTCTTAATAAGTAAACATAAATATCAATTCAAATTCTTCCTTCAATTACACACCCGTTGTGAACTTCGTCATCCAAAATATCCAAAAATTCTCTAGAAAAACTTGCATTCACATAGTAGCTGTTTAACACTTCCTGATAGTATTTTTTTTGTGCTTTAAAGAAGTTGAAAGCTGTTCTCATAGCAGAACAATTAACTTGTTTACAGTTACAGGTGGATCTGCTTTCTTCACTGGAATGAAGCTAATTTCCTTGGAATATAATTTCCTGTCTTTTGCTTTTCCATACCAGCGTCAGGCTGCAGTGGAAGGGGAAACAGTAAACCTATTGCTTCTTGTTAAAAATGAGATAGTAGAGCCCAGTGCCCCTCCCCTCCTGTTGTCCCACCCCTCCCCCCAATAACCTCTGCCAGTCACCACCGCATCTGAGAAGATTGAGGACAGGGATGAAGTGGATCCTTTTGACCCAGGCCCTATTAATCCTGAGAAGGAGCCTACTCTCAGATCACCAGAAACCTGCAGGAGGAAAAGTTTTAATTGCACTTGATAATGCTGAAACTCCAGAACACATTTATGGGGAACCTGTGCACTTTCATAAGACTACTGTTGCTGCTCCTGAGGTTCTGATGCCTGATAATTCTGATGCTGATCTGGATAGTCCTTTTGACCTGGCACCTACTGATCCGGAAAAGGTACCTGATTTATATCCCCCAGCTCCTCATGATAAATGGGTAGCTGTAAAGGGAGAAGTGAGATGGATGGGGGATGCAGATGTGTTTTGTGCTTTGCCTGTGGTGTATGTGCCAGATCAAGACTTGTGGTAGGAAGGTCTCTCATATGCTCTTATCAAAGACATTGGGCAAACGGTGACTGACCATGGGCTTGGGATCCCCTATACAACTCATTTGATACAGTCTTTCTGTGATACTCATGAACTAGAAGTTGGTAAATATATGTTCATGCTTCTGTTGACCCTTGCAGATCTTTATAGATACTTCTGGCCACTTCTTCCGACATAGTCTGGCCACCTGCATCAGAATGAGTGTGCACTTTGGTCAGTATAAAAGCCCAAGCCTCATGCGATGTGGCGGAGGCAAAGCCTCTGCGGGGACACCCGCTAAGGTTGAGCCTGCCACCTCGCACTACGATGATGCTGTTCAGAGCTGGTTTCCAGACTGTCTTCACAGGGTCCTAGCACCATGTTCTGTATGTGGGACCGTGTAGTGGGAGTAATGATTGCCTGGATTTTGTGTTTCAAATATTGTAGTTGTGTGAAGTGTGCTTGTGGGATCCCATGCATGTGTGTGTGTGTCTGTGTATTTTTTGTTGTTGGGTTCATGTAAAAGTTTTTAACGGATAGTAGATTAACATTTCGGGCAAGAAAGAGTTAATGCAAAAGTGCAGTTGCCAACAGGCTGCGTTTGTAGCTGGGTGAGTGGGAGGAGCCTTGCTTAGTGTGTTTAAAGTAACCTGGGGGTGAATCCAAGACTTGGAGAAACAAATAGATCTGCTGAAACAAGAACTAACTGAAAAGCGAGAGGGGTAGTGCAACCACAAGCTTTATCAGCCTTCACCCAAGCAGCATCAGGGTGGCAGAGTAAGAAAAAAAAAAAAAAAGAAAAAAAAAAAATTGGAGATATGATCTAGTCCAAATCCCCTGCTCAAGTAAGGTCGTCTAAAAGATATATAAAACAAAATGGAGGAATAATAGGGGAGACCCCAAATGCATGAATCAACAAAGCATTGTTTCTGATTTACACACGGGCATGAATGTCCCCCAGTGATTATGTATTTTTTTGCATTAACCCATGTAGACTCAGATCCAACACCAGGGAAAGAATCCATTATGGTAATGGTAAAGTCTTTGGAAAATCATAACTGGGAAGGTCCTTTTAGGTTAATAACTTAGGGAAGAGGCTATGCTTGTGTCTCCACAGATCACGGCCCATGGTGGACACCAGTGAGGGTGGTACGTCCGGCTTTGGATCCTCCTACCCCTGATCATAATACCCGGGACACAGAGTTTGAGCATTCTGATCCCAAGGAACAGCTCTAATATTTAAGTGACTCTAGCTAAATCAGTAAATCAAACAACCAAAGTTTTAAGTGCCTTAGCAACAGGGAAACTGGTTAAGCTCTTGAGACTTACGAGGATGGACTTTATCCCTGATAAAGGGAGGGTTCATACTGTTAGTTGTTGTGTTATGTATTATGCTTATTGTACCTTGGTTTTTTGAGTTGTTTGTAACGGGTGTTGGAAAAAATGGTAAAGCAAGTTATGTTTTTAGAAAAACAAAAAAGGGGAGATGTAGGTGTAAAGGGTTTGGGGCTTGGCCAGAACATTCTGGTATCGGCCAGAACAGTCTGGAACCGGCCAGAACATTCTGGGATTGGCCAAAATATTCTGGGCTCTGCCAAAACAGTCTGGGCTCGGCCCGAACATAGAGGGGAGTGCCCAACCAGAGGGCAATACGCAGTGACCAATAGGAGAGTGGCAATGTTTGCATGGACAGTCATGTCCAGCCAGTCCTATTAGTATGTGCATGTGAGCAAAGCTGTAGTCTATATAAACCATGTAACCAACAGTAAAAGGGTCTCCAACAGTAAAGAAGTCTTTGGCATGAAACCCTGCTGGAGTCCGTGTCTTCAATCTCCACAGTCTTCAACTGGACATTGAGCCATTGACCACAACACTTTACATGCAGCCATCCAGCCAGTTCTTTATCCACCGAGTGGTCTATCAAATTGATGTCTCTCCAATTTAGAGACAAGGACTGTACCATCCTTCCAAAAGATGTCATGATGGTTGAAGTCCTCCATGAGGACAAGGGCCTGCGAGCTTAAGCCTGCTCCTGATTGGGCAGCCTGTAGCAGATCCCCACAGTAATGTCCCCCATTGCTTCTGTCCCTTTGACTCTGACCTACAAACTCTCTGTTGACTCATCACCTGTCCCCAGACAGAGGTTCATACTCTCCAGCCTATCACTGACATAGATAGCTAGTCCCCCTCCCCATCTGCCTGGTCTGTCTTTCCTAAAGAGCCTATAGCCTTCCATTCCAACACTTCAGTCATAGGAGCCATCCCACCATGTTTCTGTGATGTCAGTGATATCATATCCCTGTAGTCATGCACACATCTCTAATTTCTCTTGTTTATTCCCCATACTAAGGGAGTTTGTACAGAGGTATCTGAGCCGAGCTCCAAATGAAGCCAGTTCATTGGCTGGAGTGGCTGAAATAGCTCTGCATTACTCCAAGCATTTATTACAGGTGTGGGCAACTGACTGGGGGTGTTGGGATGGATCAGTGCCCCCCTCCCCCAACACACCTAGTTTAAAGCTGCCTTGACCAGCCTGGCAAGCCTCCCTCCAAAGCAGTTTTTCTTCTTTGTCAGACCAGCTCCACCAGCCTCCAGCAGACCTGGCCTCCTAAATCTAGTCACATGCTCTAAATACCCAAACCCCTAACTATGGCTCCACCCTTCTAACCATTTATTAACCTGCCAAATCTGCCTGGCCTTTTCAAGGTCCTCTCCTTTGACGCGGAGGATTGATGAAAAAGCTATCTGAGCCCCAGAGCCCCTAACCACCTCTCCCATGGCTCTGTAGTCCTTCTTTATGTTCTCTGGCCTACTGCTATCTATGTCACTTAGCACCCACATGGACCACTAGAAATGGGTAATAGTCAGCCGGACTGACGAGACCAGGCAGCCTCTCAGCAACATCACTGATCCAAGCCCCTGGTAGGCAACACACTTCCCTCAAGACTGGGTCAGGCCGCTAAATGGGTGCCTCTGTGCCCTTCAAAGTCAAGTCATTTACTGCTATGACCTGCTGCTTTTTCCTGGAGGCACCAGTAGTGATCTTCTTTACCGGTACTGTGTGCATTTCCTCATTAGCCCCCTGCAGAACTGCAAAGCAATTCTGGGTGGGGATGTTGGATTTTGGAGCAAGTCCCTTGCTTTTAATTGTCCTTTTCCTCCATTTTTTGTTGGGTTGGTTTTTGGTTTTTTGGTTAGGTGGAGGTGGATTGGTTTATTTGTTTGCTTGGTTTTGAGGTTGATTTTTTTTGGGGGGAGGGGAGGTTTGATGGGGTTTCTTTGTGGTTTTTTGTTGGATTTTTTTTTTGTTTTGGTTTTGATTTTTGGTTTTTGGTTTTTTTTGTTAGTAGCTTCCAGCTTCCTGGATTACTGCCCTCCTTCTTTCCTGTATATGCTACGATGGACACTTGTGACTCCTGCACAGTTCGGGCCTGGAGCGAGCAGTCCAGCTCTCCCTCAGCTCCCCTGACACCTTTCAGCTACTGACAGTGTCCCACAGCTCAGCCCCTGCTGCAGGAGGACCTCCACCAGGGCGCACGGAGTGCAGCCCTGCCCATTGTGCACCCTCACCTTAAGAGATCACTTTCTGCACCCGAGCTCTGCACTGCAGCCTCCCCTCTCATCGGCTCTGTCTGGTGCCGACCCTGCCACAGCCGGGGCAGCCAGAGCAGAGCTCCCAGAGTGGGCCTTGGTCCTGGGGCAAGCGCTCCCCATCCCGCCAGCCCACTGCCCTCTCGTGCTGCCGTGCCAGCTGTTGCGCCATGCCCCGACTGCCATGCCACACGCTGTTCCCTTGCTCCCTTGGAC
Source organism: Psittacus erithacus (assembly GCA_009867235.2). Classification (NCBI taxonomy): domain Eukaryota; kingdom Metazoa; phylum Chordata; class Aves; order Psittaciformes; family Psittacidae; genus Psittacus; species Psittacus erithacus. The sequence continues at coordinate 81,757 of WYDI02014880.1, forward strand.
GGGTTTTACCCTTTCAGGGAAGGGCTGCCCCCCCTGGCGCCGCCCCTGTGAGTCCCTGCTCACCTCAGCGGAGCTGCGGCTCCTGGGCAAGGCCTGGAGAGAGCTTGGAGCTGTCCCAGTGGCTCTCACCACTCATAACTGAGGCTTCAGAACACAGGGTTTCCCTTCGCTCGGGGGTTGAAGGCGCCTTTCTGGAACAACTCAACTATTCACCTCGGCAAGTGCCATATAGCAGTTAATAGTAGAAGATTGTTTTTTAATGGAAGCAGTCAAAAGGACTAGAGGGCATGACTTATGAGGAGCTGCTGAAGATAGGAGGTTTGTTCAGCTTAGAGAAGAGGAGACTAAGTGGTGACTGTCTACAGCTGTCTACAACTTCCTCATAAGGAGGACCAGAAACCGAGATGCTGATATCTTCTTTCTGGTATTTGGTGATGGGACACGTGGGAATGGCTTAAAGCTGCGTCAGGGGAAGTTCAGACTGAGTATTGAGAAAAAGTTCTTCCCTGAGAGGGTGGTTAAGCAGTGGAACAGCTTCTCCAGGGATGTGGTCAAAGCTGCCATCTCCCCAGGCCTGTCAGTGTTCAAGAGGTGTTTGAGCAATGCTCTTAGATATATGGTTTAACTTTTAGATTGCCTGGTGTGACTCAATGACCCTCATGGGTCCCTTCCAACTCAGGAAATTTTATAGCTTTGGAATTCTGTTTTGGTAAGCAAACCTTTCCATTAATAATATCAGTGTCTTTTTCCAGAGATCTGCAGGACTAGGCTGAAAGAACAACCCCTCATACCTGTGCTGGCTGATTTCTCATTTCTCAGTGTGAGCATGAGATTCTGCTCAGGCAAAGCTGGTTTGATTTGTTCCAAATCAGATTTCTTCTCTCCTGCTGTTGCTCTGTGACGGCCTCGTGAGTGGCAGGCACAAACTGCTTCCCATGCAAGACAGGGCACTCTAATCCTACCACACTCATCTGTCACATGCTCCAAAGAATGCATGGTTTCTCTTTACTGTGGTCAACCAAACTGCACTAAAACAGTCAAATCTTCAAGATTTGACCCTGTAAGATAACACACATACCACATCTGTGGAAAAAGTCTGAACCAAGCTGATAGCACTTCAGAAAAAATAGTGAACATGAAGCTTTTTTAGGGCACAACTCCTACAAATGTGCAATTATTTAGTACGGCACTTGTTTATTGTGACAGAGGAGCTTGCAGTACATTCATAATTTAAACTGACTCATGGAGGCCAGTAATGTTAATTGTAAGGTGATCTTTTCCTTGCTACTCAGTAGCAATCTTTTACTGACTCCTCAGTAGCCCAGAAACATTACAATTTCATTTTGGTAAAGATTATAGGAAAGATAACGTTCCCTCTTTGGGTATATACATTAGGAAAAAACCCACCTTTCTTTGCCGTTTATTGCATTTCAAAAAACTGAAACTGATGAGGGTATAACTGCTTCTGTCCCATTTTTCCAGAACATAAAGCTTAGTAGGCAGACACCTTTCAATTTAAGTACATTAATCTTATATCACAGCCCTTCAACATAATTTCACATATCAAATATTTGTGCATTAAAGCTATTGGCTGTGTTGCAGTGAAAATATTCCAGGTCAATGTTTGACGACATTAATAAATGTACTACAATGAGACAATCAATACCAGCTATTTATGCATTTCAAAACTGTAAACAAATCGTATAAAGAATATATAGTTTGTGGCAAATCAGAAAACCTAAATAGGTATCCATGAAAATATTTAGATTTACACTGTATAAAAATTCAGCTACCAGAAGCACTAAGAAAAATCAGTGTACTGATTTTGAAGACAGCTTTACTGTAAAAGCTAAGAAAACCAGTTCAGATTATTCCATTTTGAGTTGAGAAAGGTGCTAATTGAGATTTAAATCTATTAACACATACAGTTAGCTCAGTTCAGCTGCCTCAACATAGGCATCAGATGTCACTTGAGATATCCAAAGGATCTGAGATGTTAGCAAGCTGGCGGCAGATATGAGACAAAATCTTCTGGAGACCCATGCCCAATTGAACTGGCAGCTGTAGTCAGGTAGGTCCCTAGGGTGTCTGAAATGACATCAGATGGTTGGGAATTGGATCATGAACAGGAACATTAAAACTTCATTTTGCTAAAGATTATAGGAAAGATAACATTCCCTCTTTGGGTCTTGCTACAATAGGCAAAAAAAAAAAGCGCATAACTGTCAATTAAAACAGTTCAAAGTTCTGTTTGAAGTCTACTTCTTTGAAGCTTCTGGTGTTGGTATTGTTGTAGATCCCCTTTTAACCTCAGAGGGTGATGTTTCTTTCACTTAAGGCAATGGCAAGTCTCCTCTTTTCTCCTTTTGCGATATGAGACCAGTGATAGGTATTAGCAGCAGGATATATGATAGCTGCATTTGTTAGGCAGAGGGTGTGAAGGGACTAGGTTTGGTCAGGAAGTAGGATACCTGACTGAAGTGCTGAAAGGCAAATCACATGCAGAGAAATGCAGCAGGCTTTTCCATTCCATGGAAGCATCTTCCAAAGGAGATCTTTCAATAGACCAAAAATACCCACCTATTATTAATCAAGCTAAAGGCTACTGTAGCTTTCTACTAGCCTTTTTTGCTTTGTTTTTCTTTCCCTTCCTCAAAATAATGGCCTCTGTTGGAGGAAGTTAATTCCAAAGGCATTTGCCATATATTTGCCTACGTGAGAGGCAAAGTCTCGAAAGCAAGGTTGAGATGTCTAACTTGACTAAAAGCTCTTCTGGGGCTCAGCTTGTAAGTATAGGAAAATTCAAGCAATGTAGTTAGACTCCTCTTTTTCTGAATTCTTGTGTAGGAGAGACCATATTCTACTGCTTGTTACAAAGGGAAACTGGCAGCAAAACTTAGGCAGAGTTAACTTCTGCCAACACTCTTCCAGTGGTGGTATCTGCTAGACATATCCCATATTCTTCTCATGAGCAAACAGAATCAATATGTGAAAATGAAGACTTCACATGCAGGCAGGTTGTTCTATAGGCATCAGGCCTGTGACTTCATTGTCTGTATCTGACACTGGCAGGATACCAGAAGGCCAAAATGTGAAGCATGCCTCTGAAATAAAAATATCACTTAAATGGTCTCTTAATGGCTTCAAAGAAAACAGAGCTTGCAAAGTAGCAACAAACGGGACATTCATATTTTTGTCCACTGGTAAAGTTCATCAAGTTTACAGAAGAATCTTGCTCAACTCTGCAAATATTATGAATATTTCATTCCAGATCAGCTGGATAAGAGCTTTTTTGTATTAATATCAAAGTGCACTTGTATGCCATGTGGACTCTTTTGACAGCTACAAATAAAACATTAATAAGATGCTTTTTAGGCTCAGTTTTAACCAATGACATTTGCAGGTAAATTAATTTAAAGTTTTCACATTACAAAAGCGTATTTCTAACATGAAGGAAAAGTACACCCACATATGAACTTCAACAAGTTCTAATGATCTAAACACCCTAACATTAGCACAAGTGATGCAGTGCTAAGCTTACACTAGGATAGACGTGATAGAATGGGCAAAGCCTCTCTTAATGCCATATAGTGCATTACTCAAACTGTGTTTCTAATCTGTAAGTACATTACATCATGAGTCATTCAAAGGAAAGGGCAGAGTTTCCTGCCCAATTCATTACAAAAAGAAAGTGACATTTAGAAGTTAAAATCTGAGAAATGGGAATTGTATCTCATAAGTAGAGTTATTTTTTCTCATGAGAATTCTTTTATTTAAATAAAAAGAAAATATTAGAATTCTGTCTCTCTAGCTGAAAATTGTCAAGCTTGTTTTTTAAAGGTATAGGACATCTGAATATAAGAGTCACTGAAAATAAAATGTTGGATCCTCATATATACTTCAGCATAGCTTTATTTACATTATTTGGGAACCTAGACAAGGGTGTAGAAGAATTTCATGTGGAAAGGAGTTTTTCTGGGTTTATTTTCACTGTTGTTTAAGTACTAGCTTATACCCTGCAGTGCATCTGAACAGCAAACCCTATTACAGTGTGAAAAATATTGTAGAGAAGATACCAATCCAGACCTGGAAAGAATTACCACACACCACCTTTAATTTACGTGGACTAAACACTTCTGGTGTTTATGAAGCAAATGAAAGGGAAGTCTGGCCTTTCAGACCATTACCATAGTCAGATAATATAAAATGTGTATCCAGTTCTAAGCACTTAAGTACATGTGAGTTTTTATAAACACAGTGAGTTTTGGGTTTTTTTTTAAAGAATATTTAACAAAAGCCTACTAGTACTTGCTGCCTTCTCGCCAAGTGTGTGTTATTGTTCCACTCTAGCCCCCAGCCAAGTTTGCCAGGTTGGTGATTTAAAAAAAACAACTAGTTTCAGAGGATGAAGGAGACAAATGTGATCTTGTTAATTTTGTCCTGTCTTTAGAAGTCAAAACTAAGCATGACAGAGAAACTAGTTGAAAACTAATTGAAACCCTGAGGATTCCTTTCTGTGCAGTCATGGCTCACAGCCTGCTCCATGGTATTTGGCGATGGACAGAACACCAAAAGCATGAACTGAACTTCAGTGCTGAGCATGGGATGAATAGTTCAGCTGACTAATCTATGTCAAACAAGGGTTTATGAGATCAAGACAGCAGATATCTGATGCCCACCTACAGAGCAATAGCATTATTTTTTGCAGACAATATATACGTATTTGAAAAGTGGCTTCACAGAGCAAGTTGTAGACACTTAGGACTAAAGGGCCAGCAATACATCAGTAGTTTGGCTTTGGATTTGGTTCAGAGCAACTGGGAGATTTATCTGAGATTTAACAATCTGGTGCAATAGCTGCTTTACCATAACAAGCTTTCTACTACAAACTTTGTTTAAATATCTTGGAAAAATGATAAATAACAGCCCATCCACTCCTACCTCACTGCTCAGTGACTTTTTATGTCAAACCTTAGTTTAGTTTTGCCTCGCTACTGTATTTTCTCAAGTTGCCAGGGCTCATTGCTGTAGGAATAAAGCATCTACAAATTGAGAAAAGTGAGTGGTATCACTGCATGCTGGTAACATCATGACACTATAGAGAGCTGTTCAAGAAACAGGGATGGCACGGTGACTCTGTTCTCAATTGGAATTTCATTTTTTCCCTATTTCTGGCTACAAATGCAGACAGTTTCACCACCCTTGGCTTTCCTGCACCCCAGGAGCAGGCACCAGCTCTGCTGCCTCACTGAGGCTACTGGCTTTGCCTGCAGTGGGACTGGGGACAGAGGCTAGCTGCATGGAGGGATGATCCAAGGAAAGGGATGAGGGACATCCAGGGGGAACCCCTCACGTCTCTCAGGCTTAGCATCACTTAAATTTTTTATTACTATCCATTCTTTCAGGTAAAGCCAAGCATCTGAAGAGGGAGGAGCTTCGATTTATACAGCCTATAGAGCTATTCCTGTATTATTGCCAAAAGTTGTAATTTTTCTATGGCAGATGCTCATCACTGACTTGATTAAACTGATGCTTCTATTACAACTACAATAAAAGAATATTAATACACAGTCCTAATATTTCCCTTGAATCTATACCATAAGATCTATAAGCTTATAGCTGTGGAATTCCTACAGAAAAAAAAGAGATCCACTTTCTTAGTCCATATGCACCAGATACAAATTTTATATTATGTGTGTGAAGTGCCTGTGAGGGTGGAAGGACACATACACAGAGACAAAATGTGAAATTATTTATCTGCAGCTATGACAGTTGTGTTAAAGAGCTGCTGATAGATAATGGAGCTCTGTGAAAGCTGTGCACTCTGCCTTTTCACCATCCTCACCTGCATATCCCCCATTCTGAAGGCAAAGGCCGCCACCATCTTTACAGAGTATGGAAAAGGCCAGCAGGCTGGGAGGATACAGCCCATCCGGATGCCTGACTTTCTAGCTAGCTTTGCTCCATGAGCAAACTTTACACAATTTAATTTAAGGTCAGATACAGCTGGAGGTTGTGATTCCTGTTTTCAGCTTTGCTGTATTTGGTTAAGCTAATTCTTAGAAATAGTAAATACAGGTATTATAAACTAAAGCCATTATAAAGCATAGATTGAGCATGACACAAAACCATACATTCTTTACAAAATACTTAATGACAACCAAAAGAAGACCCTGAACTTTGGCTCCTTGTCTAAATGCTATTTTTGCATGTTGCACAAATTTTCTTGCTGTTCATTCCTGTTGGAATGTTCACTCACTGGTTGACTTTTTTGTCCTTAATGCAGTCCTCCCTGTAGAAAAGGAATTGCTAATTTTGAAAAAATTATTTTGTAGTTTTCCATTTGTTTCAAACCAAAAAGAGGAGGAAAGTTAAAACACTAACTATAGAATTGCATACATTCCCAGAATTGAGTTGTACCTCCTGAGTCTGGTACAAAGAAGGTGCTAAGACCAGTCCAGCCGCGCTGTGCTAGCTTTGAGAAGACTGCCCTCTGATGCTGGTAGGAGGTATTTCTTTCTTCAGTCAGGTAACCTAATAACCAGGATTTATGACAGCAAAAGGCATAAAAAGACTATTTGTGCTGAACAAAGAATTCTTTTGGGCTGACATCACCAGAAATACTTGTTGTCTGCAGGGAAGTACAAGGGCTCACACAGTCTGTGGAAAACTGGTTCAGTGGGAGAGCTGCAACACTACCAGTTATGCATATGTATATCTGCCTTCCCTAATTTATTTTTTAAGCACTTTGAACTCGCATTACAGATATATATCATACTTACAGGACAATTCCTAGCTCACATAGACCCTACTTATAAAAAGCATTTAACAGTGTGCAATTACTTTTCAGTGTCTAACTACTTTACAAAATTAAAATCCTAGAAAGCTGACTGGACTGAATTTCCCAAGTACACAAACTCGCCTTCCTTTTCAGTCCCGTACAAGTCCGTATATGGCTAGAAATGGGATTAGAGATTGCCAGATGACTCATTTTAACAGCTTTGAGGACAAAAGCAAAACATCAGATTATAATTAGAACTTCCTGAATCTAATCATGAAAAGGAACTGGTTTATGCAAATCATCTTCCTACTTGAAATTGCAGAATAACTCTCCTGAGGACCTGTGGGGGTAAACCAAGGGAGGAATGCTCAAACTATACAATTTGTATGATGCTGAAAGGAAGGAAATGCAGCAGTTCTGGAGTTTTGTTTCGGGCTGGGAGGGATTAATTCTTCCTGTCAACTCCCTCTCCTCTTTCTAAAGCTCATTAATAACTTTGCCAGTAAAATAGGGCTTTAAAATATTTTCAGAACTGACAAAAATAAACCTGTACCTATCTCACATTGGATTATGTAGGGCTTGAAAAGCAGGAGGCTATAGATCTGCTTTTTAAACACACCTCTGAGCAAACGTACACCTTCCCTTTCCCCACTTCCCACTCTTTCCTCCACCTCCCTCCCAAAATAAGGAAATATTTCAAAATGGAAAAGACAGAATAAAAGGAGAAGTCCAGTAAAATTATGTAGCTCTTTTTTTTAAGCATCAAAAATTAGAATATCCTGGAAGACTTTTGTATGAAAATAGGCAACTTAATTAGTAATGACTGACTAACCAATTTAAAGTACAAACTGGTATAAGAAAAAGGCTTTTTGAATTTTGCTTAAATCATGTGAAAATGGAAAGTAGACCCTACTTAAAAAAAACACTCAAGATTTCATACTGTGCATTTTTACACAGATGAATTAAGAGAAACGCAATAGAAGGGCCCACTAAATTGAAAGGACTCTGTTTAAGTCAGCATAAGTGTCCTTCCCTGGCCTTGTCTCTCTCCCAAAATCTGAATGAGTATTGAAGAGTTACAACCACACAAATACATACTTGGTCTGCCAGCAGGAAGCACTTTAATGGCATTTACATTCCCATCAGTGAAATTGTAGAGCTGTGTAATCTGCTCTCTCCATAGTTATTTTTTATTATTATTATTTTGGAATGGGTTCAAGGGGAAAGTAGGTCAAAACATTTGAAGAGTAATTGGCTTGTATTTTGTACATTTAGCAAATTTGGTTGCCTGAATAATCACTGTCAGCAAAATGTTCTCATTGCATGGTCATCTTTACAGAGTTGCAGCAACTCAGTTTTAGTGCAGCTGTAGTGGACTGCTGTGCTTTTACCTATGTAAAATAAAAAATTATGGTTTGATTTGCAACAATGATTTTGGTATCAGTTTTCTGCATCGCTGTCAAAAAAGGGAACTTGTGACAACTTCAAGACCCTGGGAATTAGTAGATGCTTGAAGTTTCAGCTCCTGCATTTTAATGTAAAAACAATCAATAATAAAATACAACTTCAGAACTTCAATTTTTTTGCAGTACTGCCAAGACTCAATAGTACCATGTCCACCATCTTCATATACCAAATGTTCTTCTGGAGCCAGCACTGTCCTACACAAGGCTGGGTGACGGCAGCAATGGACTGGCTACAAAACTACACAACCTCAGTGTCATAAAAGAAGGTCAGTTGTAGACCAGTTTCCTAAAAGACACTTGCTTAGTGCACAACACAGAATAAAGTAAATGGATTTCTAGAAGAAATTAAGTACTTGGTATCACAATTGGATTAGAAGGAAATGACATCTATACAGGATCACAGAATCAACTAAGTTGGAAAAGACCTTTACCATCAAGGCCAACTTTTATGCCAGGACTCCCCAGTCCACCACTAAACCATGTCACTGCCATCTGCATAGTTTTTGAGCATTTCTAAAGACAATGACTCCACCACTTCCCTCGGCAGCCTGTTCTAATTCCTGATCACCTTTTCAATTAAATATTTCCTAATATCCAGTCTAAATCTCCCAACAGTAACCCTTTCTTTCAACTAAGGATTTCATCCATTGTCACCATAACAGTATCTTCAGTGATTATTGTCAGTTTTACCTGTCCCCACAGGCACTCTAATTTAAAGAATCATCCTTTCCATGGCAGAAGCTATTGCTGGCACATTAGATCTGTGCCAGCTTTCCGGGGTAAGGCTCAGTTCTCAGCTTCATGGCCTGAGCCCAGGAAAACTAAAGACTGAATATCTGAATCTCCATCAGCTGATATAACAGTCTAACAGTCAACCTTTTTTCAGGTATTAAGATGCTCTTTGTAGAAGATTGAACTTTGAAGGAACTGTTAAGATCCTGAAACCTTCCAAGAGAGTAAACCTTCATCATAGGCCTCACAAATGCAATAGAAAAAACCAACCAGCAAGACTCCCAAAACCAAAACACTTCTCACTATGTCCATTTCCATACGGCAGGTAAGAGAAAAAATGACATATGGCAGATATCACTATTTCATATAATTTGAAAAGAAAAGCATATAAAAACAGTGGTAGAAATGGGGTAATCTGAGTTACAATGGGTAATCTCTGAAGATTCAGAATCAGCAGAATCATAGTTAATAAGTATGGCTTTGGCTTAAACCTTTTTAAACTCTCCATGCATGTTGCAAGTGCTGTTATTGAAGTAGATGAGACGAGAAGAAAGAAGAAGGTATACAATCTGCAGGCTATAGATTGGTACTTTCCTTAGGACATTACTGGAAGCAATTTGATTTCTTATAGTGAAAAAACAAAGCATATGAATCCATAGTAAACACTAAATGTAGACCAGTGTCTGTAAATACGTATATTTTCACTTTTGATGTAATTCATTGCCTGCGTTTGAAACACAGAAAGATTATTTGGTTCTGTAAGATTCATTCTTTACTCAGGTTTATCCTTTCTCCTTGCTCGAGTAGTCTTCTCTCAGAAAAAATGCCTGCATAGTCAGCTAATCTGTATTGCTATAAATTAGTGTGTTTGCCACATGAGCATGTTGCCTAATAACACCGGTGGGAGTGTTGCTTTTTACACAAGAATCAGAATGATAGATTTTAGGTTTGTGATCATCTAATGACAGCTACTGCAGACCAGAAGCTACAGGATATTACCTAGCAATCTGAAAGGGGAGCACTACCAGTGGACTATTAATCTCAAGTTTAATCATTCAAGTTCAGTTCCACACCAGAGAAAAAAAAAAAAAACAAAACAAACAAAATAAAAGACCAAGAATGAGCACACATCCCTCCCCATGCACACGCACACAAAAAAGAAAACCAGATGCCAAGCAACATAAAGACCAATGTTAAAGGAAATTATAAGAAAAATACTTTCTTTTGGACAGGTACACATGAAGTATCTGCTTTCAAAACTGCTAGCACTTTGCCAAGAAAGTGCCTGAAGGAAAGAAAACGAAAACAATGAGAAGGCTTGGAGAGCACACAGCAGTGCAATAATGTTGTATGCCCTCCAAGCAACAAGGAAGTAATGTGAGGACTTTTCAATACACAGATTAGAGGTCACCATTGTACCAGGTGTAAAGGATTCCCATCAATCTGCTACAAAATTCTGAGAAGCCATGAGAAACACAAAGGCCATGAACTCCTTGGTAGCCCAGGACCACACACGCTCCCACTAACCCAGTGGAGGTGAATGTATATTTGAACTTTTGCAAGTAAAACACGGCCAGATCACTCATTTCCATTTTGAGTATCTCCTTAACCCCTTCTTCTCTTTCCCCCTTTTCTACACCACGCAGTGGAAGAATCCAAGGTCTAGCATGTTTTGAGAAAAAAAATCATGTGGAAACTATGATACTTGATTCTGTGCTTTCTGATGACTTGTGATCTTAAGCTACGCTGTATTACATGGTGTTGATATTTTATTGTCTTTAAATCCACATTAGGAGCAAACCATTTTAAAAGACATTTGTTACACTGTTCAAGCATTTCACGCAAAGTAGCAACTGAATAGTTTCATTCAGCTACACATGGACCACATCTGTAAGGTTATGAGCACATCAAACAAAATGGACATGGAAGGCTTTTATTATGTGCTGAATTTGTGCTGGATTGCCCTGCTATGCTGTGTGAAATCTTGTCAAAACTTTGAATGATGTCTGTTACAGTTTTCTGTAAAAGTATGGCTCTTGGCAAATACTGACATCACTACTGCCACATTTCCAGCTAGACCAAACAAGGTTAAACTGCAGAAAAAACAGCAAATCATCACTAGTTCCAAACTTAGGTGAAAGTCTACAAATAAACTTACTCCATGGATTTGCTTTTCATGTAATTTCAGCAGTACAGCTGTCTGATGACAGGTTGTTTCATTAACTGCTGATTAAAAAAGCTCACAGAAAATGGATAGACAACCTGTGTTTAAACTTAGTTCTTGCTTTTACATGCAGGTAAAGTAATTTTGTGTGTCAGGAAAACATTGTCTGATATTGAAAAAGAAACACCCCTAGGACAATTGGATACTATGAACTCTGTTAGTAAGAGAAAAGTGAAGGCTGATTTGTTAGCACCCAAAAAAAAAAAAATAAAAAAAAATTACTGTCTTTACTTTGGGACTGGAACAAATATTCTCAAGCATAGCCAGCCTAGAAGAGAGATGGAGAACAGGGAAACAAGGAGAAGCACCAGTAGGAAATAATTTTTTGGAAAGTCACATTGTAGCTGTGGAGGGGAGGAAGAGAATGACAAAACCTGATGGTTCCTGTTTGAAAATGAGGACGTTTGGCCAGTAATTTCCACTTGCATGAGATGCAATAAGAAGTAAAGACAGTATCACCAACAATATAATTTCAAGTATACCAGTTTTCATTAGCAGTAATCTTTAAGCAAGTTTAAACAGTGTACACAAAAAAAATAAAGTCAAGCAACAGTACTACATTAGGCTCAGTGTCCATTAGAAGGGCATCTCTCCACAGCTTCCTGAGGTGAGGAAGGTGCTGATCTCTTTTCCCTGGGATCTACTGATAGGAAGCATGGGAATGGTTCAAAAATGCACCAAAGGAGGTTTAGGCTGTACATTAGGAAACATTTCTTTATCAAGAGGGTGGTTAAACACTGGAACAGGCTATGTGGAGAGGTGGCCCATACACCAAGCCTGTCAGTATTTGTTGTTTGGACAATACCCTGAAGAACATGCTTTAACTTTTGGCCAGCCCTGAACTGGTGAGGTAGTTGGGGCAGTTGGACTAGATGATCATTGTAGGTCCTTTCCTACTGAAATATCCTATCCTATCCTATCCTATCCTATCCTATCCTATCCTATCCTATCCTATCCTATCCTATCCTATCCAAGTCTATACTGTAGTACACTGCCATAGCACATTGCAACATAGAAACAACATTTTTGAAGCTGAGACCAAAGCCGTACATTCACATGTTGCTTTATTCAAAATTAAAACCTCCTAAGATCTGTCACTAAAAAGAACAGCCTTTATAACTTCACATGTTACCGAAAATCCGGAATAAGAAACTTAACACCAATGGGATGGAGATAAGCAGACACTTCCTTATTGCGGCGCCGGGTGCACGGGGGATATCTCCTCCTAGCATGCACACCTTGCGCTGAAATCATGTTTCTTATATAGGGTTACACATACAAATCTATTAGGCAATCATACATAAACATATTATTTCCTAAAAATCATTATCATATTATCCTCCCATTTCTGATTCTGCGCAATAAAAGTTAAATCATCTAGAAATGAGTCTGGGGTGTAACATGGGTAGGTGGTCTGTGAGTCGGTGGTTGCGATCTCCCCCTGCCGGAATTACCTTTTGCTTAAGTTCACGGTTCCTGGCAGGTACCCATAGACCGTCACGGTCGATTCTCTTCATTCGCTTTAATCTGGACATTGATAACTACTTGCATTATTCTAGTTCTCAAGTAAGCGTCATAAATCTGTTTACAAAATCAACTTGTACTCAGTTCACAAAATCAACTTGTACTACCTGTTTCTATTAAATGATTCTGACCTATCCTTTCAGTCCTGGTACAGGGTTATACAGGGAATTTCATAACAGCATCTGGTTACTGTACAAATATATTTTCATTAAAATATTTCCTATAACTCTATATTATTAAAATTAATTACGAATCATATTAATTATAAACTATTGATTAAATTTTTAATTACCAAAAGTCTAAGTATCAGTAACACACATAGAAAAGTTTCTTGTTACACAAAACCACCACTGTTGATATAGCAGTAAAAGACAAGGGAAAGGCTAAAGAGCTTCAGCGGGCTGGTTTTTTTTTTCTTTTTGTCATTTGTCCAAAAAATTGAAAAGCCAAATTTCTCAGAAAAGCATATAAACCTAATTGCAGAAAAATGCTAGATGAGCAAGTTAAACTTTTCTCACCCACTAAGTCAAATTTAAAGGTTTTACTGTAGGATTCAAGTTCCGTAGTTATCTCCCACAAAATATGTTTAGACCATTTGCATGCTCAGCAAACTTTTCTGGAACACCAGATCAGTGTGTGTCCCCCCCTTCTCAAGCACCTATGTTAGTTTTCACACTGCTAAGTCCTCACTGTTGCAAGATTATGATTTCATTGAAAAGATGCACAAAAAGAGGCTATTTGTGTTAGTATTCATGAGACTAGATAAGAAATTTCTTCTGATTTATATTTTTTCACTTACTACTATGCTTAATCATACAGATAGGTGGCAGTTCTTATCACAGTTTTCCTTTCCATTAGCTCTTTGCCTGTTTCGGATGATAAATCATGGAAACTTACGTAAACATGACAGTTGTCTAGTATGAGCTTCTGCTATTATGTGGAGAAACACCATTCTAGACATTATCACAAAATATTTGTGTTTACAATGTTAGCAACATCCAAAAAGCATGGTCTGTTGCTGTGGTTACTAAATCTGATTAACAAAGTATGGTTGCAATATTGAAGCAACTGTCTACCTGCCTCATGATTGCTCATAGTCAACCTCCTGTGATAGACATTCTGCTGTTCTTTGCCAGCAACCCAAGACCTTGCAGCAGAAAATCCCACTCCTGAGCAAATTTTAGAGGATAGCCCTCATAAGGTACAGCATCATTTGCTTTAAAAGAAGACAAATAACAAAGCAAAGTGTTCAGAGTACTTTGTTTCTTTAGAAACCAAATCTCACTGATTTCACCTAGAGAAAATGCTCATGCATTCCCAGCTTCCTTAAATACAAAGTACACATGCTGCACATGATGTGTTGCTCCTTCTAGAATTCACCGCCCTTACAAATTACACTGACACTGACTGGGATCCTGGACGGAATCCAAGAAGCATATAATTCATCAGATTTCACCCGCGCTCAGACAGCCTGGCTGCTTGCTTCATTCTTGAGGCTATGTTGCTACAATTTCATTTGACCAGGTCACCTCCAACCTCAGTCCAAGAGCCACAGTGTCTAAACTTTGCATCAGTTTGACTGACACTGCATACAGCATTCACTGCATAGAGTTTTCTTGCAAAAACAATGCAGCTGCTGGATTACAGCTCTGAAATTCTAAAAGGCCCAAGTTATTTTAAGAAACATAAGACTGAGTGAAGAATGTGGTTTGCACAGCTGAAAATTAAGGTCATCAATTTTGAAATTTAGCCTAAGTAAACAAAATGTTTCACTTTAATTTTTTCTACTTAAATTCTTGTAAGAATCAGTGGATTAAAATGACTGCTGGTAGAAAATCCAAATTCTTATAATTCTTTTTTATAATTAAACCTAAATTTGACCAAATGAAAATTAAATGTATTGTTCTTTTACTTAACTTGTTCACTTATGATTTATTTTAAATAACCTTAATTGCTCTTCTACATAACACTGACATATTTTAGCTTTAAGTTTCAGTAACCATGAAAAACTGAGTTTAAATTTAAATACGTTCTTGAAATTGATATTCTTGATGTCCAAATATGAAGCTGACAAAATACTGTCAGTTACATTAAGTTTATTATTTACATAGACTATTCACATAGTAGCTAAGTATCTCACTTAATTACTTTATGGGTTTGACATATTTAGATCTTCAAACAATATAAAAAGGCTTTAAACAGCATATAAACCTTTTCCAGAGTTATTGGTAATGTATATGTATGTCATGGATGAGTTGTAACGCCAGAAAAGGAAAATCATCAACAGGTCTGAGACACTTAAAGCGTATAAGGTTTTTGTTCTTTACAGTCTTGTCTAATATTATATTACTACAATCCTACAGCAACTTAATGCTATATTACCATAAGAACCAAAACCAAATAACATTTAAGAGACCCTACTATGAAGTGAAGCAGAATCTGAAAAACTGAAGGGGAGAAATTCTATGTATTTTTATTGAAGATCAGATTTTATATAATTCAGACTCAACTTGGCATTTAAAACCATTTCCTTTTCTTACAGTTCAATGAGAGGCAGTAGTATTACAGTTCATTCAAGATCATGTATATGAGCAAAAGAAATGATGTATCTCCATTCTAATGACGGAAAAATGCATGAACTACCTTTAAAGTCATATTGGGATGCAAACAGCTGGCTATTATGGAGCTCAGCAGAAACACTCAGCATAGCCTAGCTTATTTGGGCAACTCTGAAACCCATCCAGTGCTCTCACCTACTACAACCCATATGAAACCAACCTAGCTTGAAATCATTTGGGTTGGTCTACAATACTCTGTATTCAGCAAAAGTTCCACCTGAAACTGTCATGGCCTGATTCTGGCATGTAAAGGATCAACTTGCTAGTGTACCAATTAACCTTTTGAAATTTAAAAAAGTCTGAACATGTTGCTTTTTATCAACTTAATGGCATATTACTCTCACATTTTATTAGCTATTTTTAAGCATGCTTTCATTCTGTGGTTTAGAATTCATGAACCTTCCCTAACTTTACTGAGAAACTGGTTATTTTGTCAACATAGAGTTTGCAGACTTGCACTTAATTGCATGCAAGCAGCTGAGAGCACAAGAGGTGCCATAAAATAACTGCAATAATCAAATGCACACAGAAAAATAAAATAGAGGAACCATTGTCCTGTCTATCATGTGCATTCCCAGAAGGGGCTGAAAGAAAGAAGGGAAGAGAGGAAATGCTGGCAAAATTTACTTTCCTTTTCTCAGTCTTTCACTTGTTTACATCATATCCTGTCTGGATGGTTTCCAAATAAAAATTACTTTTTTTGCTGTGATTGCAGACTATGTTTTTTACCAAGCACGGAAGTAACAAACAGTGAGCTCCCTCTTTTAAATACATTTCTGTTTCTTTCCAGTGTTTATCAGGCACTGAAATACACAGAAGTTATTTTGAGACACAACACAGGAGGGAAGGAAGAAGAGTTATTGTCTTCTATATCCTTTCAGATGTAAACAATGATGCAATATGCTGTTTTATTCCTATAGCAGTTTATTTTGGATTATTTCAAATAACAGTGTCAAAGCACCAAAAAGGTCCACCACTAACTGGGCTTGTAGGCAACATCTCTAAAGAAAACATCACTGAAGGTTTGGGCAACGTTTGGAGGGGTCTTGTGAGCAAGGCATCTTGCTGCTATGAAAACCTTTCATGTTGCCACAACATGAATACTTGTCCTTGAGAAACTATTCTTGTTTCCATGTCTCAAAAGGACTTAAAGAAAGGCAACTACAGGGATCCAAGTGAAGGTGGCGTTGAAAAGCCTGGGACTTTTCTGAAGAAAAGGATGAGGGAGGAGAATACAAGTGAAGTTTTAAAAAAATATGTTGAAGGTTTCAGATTCAGTGAATCTAAAGGTTATTAACCATATACAACAAACTGGAATTCCCCTGACAAATTTAATAGAATATTTCAATAGATTAAAGAAGCATTTTGTGCAGGAGATGGTGAACCTCTGGGACTTACTACCTCAGGAAATTGCATCAGTTATTATCAGCAGGTTCAAAAATTGGTAAGATAAATTCATTAATATTAATTCCATAAAGCGAAAGTAATAGGACTAGACAGCAAGAAACCCCCTAGTAGCCATGATACAGGTGTGACTGCAGATACAAGGTGGACTGCGGAGCACAGTTTACATGCACACACGCATTCCCAAAATGTATCTCCTCTTGTCCCATTTGAAACAAAGAGTGGCCTAGAACATCAGTCTGACCCATTATGGCATTGCTTGTCGTGTACTCCATGTGGCCATTTTACATTATATGGTCTGACCAATATGCTAAAAATATTTTAATTATGTAGCCAGTGGCCTGTGCTCCCCATGTAGGAAATGCTGGATAACTGGCAGAGTGCTCAACTACACCACCAGCCATTCCCCTTCACATCTCTGCAGTTGCCTGCTCCATTCTTTGGCAGGGGCCTTCACACCAGCCCTAGGGAGAACAGGAATTGCAGTTCAAAGAGAACTTCAGTTAAAGGTCATGCAAGTCCATTAAATGAGAAAATATGGGAAAAAGAGTCTCCAACTGGAATAAGCAGTTGATAGCCTTGCCCAAAGTCAAACATGCGAGAATTTATCTCCAGAAGTCTGTAAAACTTCAACAAAGATGTCCAAATTCATGCAGCAGAGGAGGATGATGATTTAATAAATTACATTATTACTTTGCATTAAGTCCACCACTTCAAATGGTGTCCTCACCATTGCATATACACAGGAACTGCTAGTGGCAATTTGGCCAGACTACTGTAAAGAATCAAGACATTAATATTTGTTAGTGTTATCTGTTCACAATATCCCTTTTCAACAAAACTGATCAAACAAGAGATACGATAAAAAAATACATCCCCATGGGTCTGAGTCCAAATAACAAATACAATGCTTATTTTTATATAATTATCACACTTGTAGCAACTGTAGACTTAAGTAATGTTTTACTAAAGTAAAGCTATGTTTAGCCTGAATAATGCTATAATCTATTAAACAGGTTAAGAAAGATTTCCTTAAAACCAAAAAGGTATAGTCATCCTGCATCAGAAGCAACAAATTGAGAGATGTTTTCTCTAGGGGGTTGGAATGGGAGAGCATATACCTTTGAAAGTCTTTGAAGTTTTAAGCGCAGATCCAAAAAAAGTATCTTTATTTTCCTGTAGCCTACTTAATGGTAAATATTTCTGCACATATAATAGGAATTCCCATGGGAAAAGAAATGTTTATGGGAAAAATTAAGAATTTACTTATTATATAATTAGTTGTTATAATTAATAACAGTTTTCTAGCAGGCCTTTTTGTTATGGTGATCCATATTTATTTATAACTATGATCCACTGAAACCACAAAATCCAGGTTTCTGACCAAATCTGAAATCATGCTTTTATGGTAAAACTGGACATCGACATCATACTCTACCTAAACTGCTAAATTTGTGCTATAGAGTGGGTTCCTAATTAAAACACAAGATTAGGAATAGAGAGGTGGTAGTTGCTGGAGGCCCTGGTTGTTTTCTTGAAACAAAGCCTTCAATTGTCTGTTTTCTGCAGTTGTTAAAAGAATTCTTGCAATCCAGTATAATTTTTAATCTGAAGTGCACACCTTTTTTACCGCTGTCTGGATAAAAAACCTCCGGGCAAAGTGGGTATGACCTTTGGTCAGTCTCTCCCTCAAGGTGTGTGTGCAGCTTACTCTTTGTAATTGCTACACATGAGTTTGTCCTTATGAAATGGCAGCTCATCTGACCAGGTGCTTATTGGATATATTGAAAACACATATTGTGCTATTTATGTTTACCTTCCAGTAATCTCAAAGTATTTTACAGAAATCCAAAATGCTACATTGGTTTAAGGAATTGGTGCACTTAACAAGTATATACTTGACAATTGTTCAATTAAAAAATATTTTGGTTCTCATGTCATTTCATAATTTGATAGAATCACTGATGACCATGTAGACCGATAAATCGTCTCCCTTGATCTCAGAGGGATTCTGAAGAACAGATCAGATGAGGTGCCAGTTCTCTACAGCTATCTTGTTTATAAATTCTGACATGTTTTTGTGTTTTCTTTAAACCGTCCTTGACAAAAGCATGGGTTCCACTTCCTGCTAACTAGGTTAAGAAAAATTATGGTGATGTCTTGCTTCCTCTTGTAGATCACTAAGGAAGTGGTTTGTTAAACGAACAAAAATTGGCAAATACAAATACTTTTAGTGACTAGCAAATAGCTGTAGCTTTATTGAGCCATTTATGAATCTTCACAGTAGGTTTTGATTATGACCTTCCAAGTCAGTTATCCAGACAGACATTTTTCTCAGGCATAAGGATACAGCCCATATTTTTTCCATTTGAATTGAAAATAATTCCTTAAGGACATAGAGACAGATTTTGGGTGTTAGACCATGATATATAGTGTTCTATAACTTTTCCCCCACATATTTGTCCGTGTGTGTGTCTGCTGTATTTGACACAGCACATTTATGCAGATATCAACTTATATTTGAGATAAGGTGTTGAGATTATAAAAGCACAACCTTTCAGTTATTGCAATAAATCTATCTTCATTCAAAAAAGATATCAACAACAAAACACTGGCTTTGTTAATCAAGCAGATTAACTGGTAGGAAGGAAACTTGTCTTAAGTCAGGCACTGGACTGGGAAACTTAAATTCAGTTGTATCTTGGCAGAAGAATTCATTAATGCTTGAATAAGTCTTCCAGTGCCTCAGTTCCTCACCTGTAAAATGGAACTAAAATCTCCATCTCACAGCCATGTCAGAAATTTCCTTAGATTTCTGCAAAGTACAGGTATCACAGTATTGGGAAACAGATGCCGAAAAAGTCAGATTGAACAAACAAGATCTGTCGCAGTATTGTTACCACATCCAAACTAGGTGTTATACAAACAGTTTATCTGCACAGCCAGGAAACTCATTTTCAGCTACAGAGTTTCTATAGTCAATGCCATAGAAATCATGGTTATAATATTGTATTAAAAGGGCACAGCACTAAATGTCATTGCAACACCACTGGCTCAGCAGAAAGGGGTACAACAGAAGCAGTCATTTTTCAGGTCATTTCTTCAGATACGAGAGACAGATTTTCAATCCACGGAACATTACTGAGAGCCAGAATCTTAAAAGACATCTGCACCTTCAAAGATCTCCCTTTGGATGACTCCTTTAGGGGAAGGAGAATGATGTAATGGCCCAGTGATTCAGCCATAACTTTGAGGTAGATGTGCTTAGACCTTGTGTTTTTAATGAGCTCCCCAAAGAAAACCAAGCCACTTTAAAACTCAAAATAGCCAGGAAGACTGGGATATGTAGCTTTTTAAATACAGGAAATCCAAAGTGACTACAGGAGATGGAACTGAAATTAAAAAGATTTATACACAGCTTTCCCTGGCCCACTGCATCCTGGCAAATATTTTCCTTCCAGGTAAGATGGTGGTAGACTCAGTGGATTTCTGATTTGCATCAAACCCCTCTCTTCCCAAAGGAGATTTGTACGTTCCCTTTGAAGGTCACCTGGCAGCTCCCTAATGCATCAGATCCTTCCCTCATCAAGCTGCAACCTCCCTGCTTTTTTTGGCACTCCCCTGGCAGCCTCATTCATGCAATATGAAAGACACCCTAGAAACCTTCCATCCCCTGCACCAGCTCCACGATCCCATTGTCTTAAAAGAGCTAGACGTGATTATGAATAAAAGGCAGGTGAAAAAAAAAGATACTTTATATAGCACAAATGCATAGCAAGGCGTTATTTTATTAATCTATGAGATTTTATTATTAAATTTAATGCTATAACACATCTGGCTTTTTCCAAACACATCCTTAGGTTTTCACTCAAGATCTTGCCCTGACAGAGTTTAAGAATTTTGCACATTTGCTTAGGATTTCCAGATGTCTTTCAGCCTGCTCCTTACTAGAATGCAGGACTTCCAGAAATGCCACTCATGCAGATCATCTTTACAATGCATTCACTGAAGAACTGATGGCTTGAACATGGTAACAGTGCGCATTAAATGCAATCCATATGGAAAGCCCTGTGAGGAAATACAAAAAATAACAATAAAAGAACCCTACTTATTCATAAAAAGGCAATATGCTAACAAACCCCCCCAGTGGTTTGGGCTGGACATCTCTCATACAGTGTTCTACCTTGCAAAATCTGAATCACAAAATCATAGAGTCATAGAATGGTTTGGATTGGAAGGAACCTTCAAGATCATCTAGTTCCAAACCCCCTGCCATAGTAAAGAATTTCTTCCTAATATCTAATCTAAATCTACCCTCGTTCAGTTTAAAGCCATTACCCCTTGTCCTGTCACTACATGTGCTTGAATACAAGCAAGGTCTACCAAACACAAGCTATGTGAAACGCATGTCTGGAGCAGATCCAGGAATAGTTCAAAGGGGAAACAGAGACCAGCTTAAGCCTATGTAGACCATTCAGACCATTAGCCCTCAATTTTTCTTGGATTAAATGTTGAAAAATGCAGTATCAAAGGATTCCTGTGTAAAAGAATTCTTGAAAAAAAGTTAGGAAGAGACCAGGCTGTTGACATTGGCTTTCACATCCTGCAACTTTATTACATCAGAGAACTGAGGTACTATTAATATATTTAAGTGTTGACCTCATAGCAATTTCCAGTATTGAAGGCAATAAATATCTCTCACTGCAATAATAAACACATAAGCTATGAATATTTATGAACTGCAGGAGATATGGATACCAAATATGCAGTGAAAACCAAAATAGGATTAATGACATTCTATTGGATTAAAAAAAAAAAAAATTAAAAAAAAAAAAAAAAAAAAAAAAACAAAACATAAAAGAGTGAAAAAAAGGGGTGGGATTTTTCATAGGTTGATTATTGTTATACGCATAATTTATAACTGTATTAAGATCATTTGTTTCTTTGCAACTCATCATTGAGTTAGGTTTTCACTGGTTCAGGAGACATTGGTGAGAAAAATCAGATTACTCTAGATTTCAACATAGTAAAAGTGTATTTTCAAAGTCCTCTAAAATCACGATATAAGCTACAGCACCCACTGCGAGTAAAGACGGGGAATTCACATTTTGACACATATTCAGGTCATGGTCAGAGATGTAACTCTGCATTCAATGCACTGCAGTGCTGCCTCTATATATGGAATTGTCCTTCCTAATAACCAGTGTAAGTGGAAGTCTTAATAACACAAAGATTTCAAAGCGCTACAGCAGGTCATTAATATGGGTGACATGTTTAGAGAAGACCTACATTGTTCCTGCCTTCCTTCCAGCTCTTTGTTTATTCAGACCCTGAGCTATACAAGGAGGCTCCATTAATTGCCAGCTCCCATGTGAGAAGCACACACTACCTCTTTTGCACATGCATGGCACAATTTGGTGGGATGATAACTCCCTAGGAATAATGGTCAGCAATAGATACTTTGCTGAGGAAACAGCTCTTGAACTATCTAATCTCATCTCCAACTTTACCTTTTTCAGCTCTAATTGTGACTTTTTAAACTTGCCACTTAGATTAGGAGAATAAATACAGCTACTTCATTGTTGGCAGTGATAAGCCTAGACAACAGGACAACAAGTCACACAACTTCTAAGTCAGACATCTAAGACAGAAACAACTGTGGTGCATTTCCTACACAAACTCTTTAAAAAAAGACCACAAAATGAGATCACCCTGTGGTGACCTGGCTTTGGATGACCTCTTTCATTTCAAAATATGTTTCTCCTACTGGCATAAGAAATCCGATTTCAATATTTCCTTCATAGCCAGCTGAATTAGTATGTTTTGAGTCATAATGCCCAGCAGACTGACAGCAGGAAGTCTTGTTGATGGGATATGCAACTTTTATTTGCTTCCTGTGAACATGCATTTGTTCTTTCTTAAGTTTTCAGAGACAGAATCATAAAGCTCATGAGCATATGCGCTTAGATGTGCATGCGTGACAGAATGGCCTGAGTCAAATTGTTAAATGTTCAGTAGTTTGAAAAACTCTCTGTATTAAAAAGCCCTGCAGCTGGCAATTCAGAAGCAATGCCTTGTGGCTGAGATGATCAAGTATCTCAGATGCAGTAGACAGCAACAACAGTAGTGAGTACACCAAATTGCAAGTTAAGGTCTTCCATCTTTAATTAATTAGCTGTAAAAGCTAACTGATATAATTTGAAATCTGCTTAAGAATTAATTCCAGGATGAAGAAATTCATCCCCCTGGTGAAAGGTTAGTACTACATGTGGCAATAAATCCATCTCTGACTTCTGCAGGCTGAACTCCAATTTAGGGAGATAAGGTCAAAATGCCTTATCTTGCTACCAGTGGGATTTTTCCTCAAGGTAGAAGGAAAATACCAAAGCAAGGGGAATGATCAGTGCTGTTAACCTACTTAGGATAGCAACAAGAGAAATGGTAGCAGTTCCTGGCTGATCAGACCAGATTACAGAGCATTTACAGCCGAAATACTGCTCCAACAGGCCTGCAAATGCAGGATATCCTTTTCTTCCAGCTTCATCACTTGCTGCTCTGGTTTATTTTAGTGTCTTGTCAGGGTGTGCTCAATTAAATAGGCATAGCAAGGCTTACCAGGCTAAAGAACCTTTATACCAACATGGCTCTATTACTCCTGGTAGTCAAACTAGCTTTTCTCAGCTAGCTTACTTGTGTCTATAAGGCTGTACCACACAGACTTTCTCTGATTTATAAGTCGGCCTCTTTTTGCCTCGTCAAAGGAATTTGACCTCATTGATATTTTAATACTAGGACAAGCGTGGCATTTTAAGAGTTGAGTTTTGGAGTCATCAGTAGCAAATAGCTGTGCTGGAAAATGCTTGCAAAGCCTGAAATTTCATCTTTTTTTTCCGTGAACTGTTAATGCAAAGCTAACCAAACAGAATTTCAGCAGACTTTCAGAAAGCACATTTTTGGCTATAGAACAAACAAAAGAAATTTCAAACAAAGCATTGATTTCCCCACTTTTTGGAAAATCACAAGCACCTGAAAACAGGCACTCATAATGAAGTTCCTCCTGCAATGTTTGTACAGTAACTATAGTGCAGCTACCACAGTACTATAAGACAGCCACTAGATAATTGCAGCTACTTTGCCCCATTACAAATATTTACCACACTGTGGGCAATGAAAATTGCTATCTTGATGGATCATGGCTTTTCATGAGGAAAATAATTGCCTTTTGCTCTTGAATAACTTATGGAACAAAAACCCCAGCATCATTATTTACTTTTGGTTCAGAAAGCATAAAATGGGTATCATACAGCAGTTTTTCATCCATGAAACTGTTGTTTTCCTGAAAATTGGAAGGTAATACAAATATTTTTCTTGAAGGTAAAATTAGAAAGCAGAGTATTCCAAACCATTTGCTCTGATTGCTGTAGCTGATTTTGCTGCTTAGTTCTGCAACTTCAGATCACATTTTATTCTCATACTGTGCATCAGATACCAGAGGTGACACCATTCAAGTATGGAAAAGTTGTTCGGAGTTAATTTAGCTCAGAGGAGACATTCAGAGTGACCACTGATGCCTTTGTAGGGAGCTCCCTTGCATCCTGGTTTTTACAGCAGCCAGGTCATTTTGCAACACCTTCTGGAGATGAAGCAAATCTAATGAAGTCAGTTACAAATTTTTGAAAGTCCTTGGACTTCTGGTTTTCAAACAGTCCAAAACCAGCCCAAGACACTCTGACAGTGGCTCAACTTCCTCACACCTACAACCATTTTGTCTCACTTCCACTCAACACACTCATTACAGGTCTGCTTACCTAGTAACCAGTTGTTTCTCCCAATTTGACACTCCTTTTGCCCCATTTTTTTTTTATTCTGATGTTTCCAGACAGTCAGTAACCCCAGAAAACTGCCAGGCCCATGGCTGATGTTAAAGACATGTTTTACTTGGGAATGATAAAGAAAATATGTTAGAAAAGTGCCTGATTTGCAGACTTCTAAAGACCTGGTGCAGCACTTGTGAAAGTCCAAGACTGAATTAGTTTAAGTGCACACATTTCGAGGATCTTTATTTTAATGTATCTCTGGTGCAGAGTGAGCTTTGGTTTTCTACCTGAATTTTAATAAAAGCCTTCCCCCTTTCCATCCATGCAAATTTACAAATCCCTAGTCTGTGAACTAGATAGATAGAAGCAAGCACAACTTGCACAGCTGACCAAGAGCCAAGATTAGAGGGGTTGCTCCTTTCAAATCATCCTATGGTTGAAAGACAAAGATAAACTGTGAAATGAGGGTGACTGCTTATTTCCACACAGGTCAGCAGATGTGCCATTTCTCACTCAATTGAGTTTCTGTGGAAATACAACCCTATCTTGAATGAATGCATCATTTTAATTCTATCCAAAGCCTGCTCCACTTTATTACAACAAACTCTATGTTGCTTTGCAAATGTTCTTCCAGTGCCTTCCAATTAAGAGATATATTTTGTATACTTTGTGTGTTTTCTAGACACAGACTTACCTACTAGTTGAAGTGCACTGCCTGGCTTTTAGGTAAGGCAGTCATCTGTAATGAAAGACCTTAAATATTACAACAAAAACAGATGAGCTAATGATTCCGAAATTCAATGAGAGGAACCAGAAAACAGATTTCTTATGAAACTTCCCTTTTTCATCTGGAATAATTATTGCATTGCTAATGACTGATAAACAATTGGTAATAAATATTAAATAGTAATACATATCAAAACAAATTTTATTATTTTTATCATTTTCTTAACAAACAGAGAGTAGTAAATGAATTAATCAGCCATCAGAAAGCCCTTATGTAGTTGTCACGTTAATTCTCTATTTCATATACATATTTTTCCCTAGGATTGTATTTCAGTATAATGGATATGTTACTGATACTTAGACTTTTGGTAATTGAAATTTAATCAATAGTTTATAACTAATATGATTTGTAGTTAATTTTA
>WYDI02014883.1:0-13877 GCA_009867235.2 Psittacus erithacus
CAGACCAAAATCAAAAACACAGCACTGCACCAGCTACTAAGAAGGAGAGAAATGACTGCTGCTGCTGAACCCAGGACAAGCAGTCAGTAAGATACTGTTATTTTTCTGGATGCAGCTTTGACTCACAGAAACCTCTCAGGTTCTTTGCTCTGTGCCCTGTTGTAAAATACTTTTTTTTTTAATGTTTTCAGGTATTTTAATTTTAGTAATACATTTAGGGGTAAGACAATGAGTAGTATTTTCCACTTTGTAGAACATATGTGCAAATGAGTAACTTCAGCCAGCACTTCTTACCTAGAAGGGATTTTAGGGAAATTAAATATGCAAATTTTTTCTCATATTTAGTGTTATTTTGAACAGTAATTGTCATATTTTTTAAACAGCAGCATCACAAAATAACTTGCTAGTTATGCATACTGATCTATTTTAAAATTCATAATGTGCTAATTCAGCTCAGCTTCTCCATTGATAAATTTTGGGCTGTAAAGTACTAAGCTCAAGTGAGCAGCAATTAGACAAGAGACGAATGCATAGCTGTCTGTACCTGTAATGAGAGATCCTGTTCTTCGCTTTAGACAAAGCCAGGTTCCCTAAAAGGAAAGACATTATGTATTCACTAAATGTTTTCAACAAGAATACCTGAGAAATCAAAAGTACATATACTATAAATATAAGGCAGGTATAGAGAAGGGATTTAAAATGCAGAAAGCTTATGTGATGAGAGAGAAGTAAAAGCAAAGCCCATATACTACATTTTACCTTTAATGTTTTATGGTGAGATTATGAAAGAAATACAGAGCTACTTAAATAAACCCCCCCCAAACCCAAGCAAACAAACCCACAGCGTTATCCATTAGCTTCATGTAATTCTCCAATTTTATTTTTGACGTAAGAATTTCTAGAAATAGGCCCTAGAGACAGCCATGAGAATGTGTTTACTTAAGTATCACCTCTGCACCATACTTACCTGTATAGAAATGAAGGTTAAATGATCTGTACAAACATTACAGTCATGATAAATTAGTATTAATAGGTGGGAAATGTGTGGAAGAATGGAGAGGTAATTTCACAATATCAATTCAAACTTTCTTCAAAAGTGAAGGCCCTAAGGGTTTCCTTTAGTGTATGACATCCTGATATACCATGTCATCACATTCATGTTTACTAACCAGGTTTCAGCTTTTCATCTTATTCCCAGACTTGACCTGGCACCAAAGACACCATGTGATCTTTAATTTAATTTTAAATTCAGACTATTTCCACTCTGCAGACTATTAGCTAGAATACACTAAAGAGGAGAGTAGACTGAAGTGAGAAGCTGCTCCCCATACAAGGTGAATTACTGAATGTGTCTTTCCAACTGAGTTATTTATATCAGACTCCATTAGACAGCTTTTTGCACACTTAGTTTTCTTCTTTTAAAGATGTCCTTCATTGTTTTTCAGACATGACTCAAAAAATACGTAAATTCCATCATTATAATGGTTTCTTTCAGTAAGAGCTTTCATAATGACGTAGGAAATAATATTCCTTTAAAGCTTATCTCTACTTATCTGTGTCTGATTATCTGGTAGAAGTTTGTACTTGATTAACTCTTTCCACCTGTCATTGCATCAGTCATCACAGCAAATGTGAGACAGTCTGAGTTGATGCTCATAAATACGTAAATGAATTAACTCAGCCTTCACTCAATATCTGCATTACTCATCTCAAAGTTGAAGCAGTAAACTCCCAAATTTTAGAGCCTTGTGAACTTGAAAAGCCGTTGAAGAGAATCTCATTGCTGCTGGACCACTGCTGGAAAAAAATTCCTGTGTAAGAGTCAGAGGAAAGGCCAATTCATCATTTTGGGAAGGTTTGTAATTCCTTACCTGATTTAGGCACCTTTCCCAAAATAGCTCTGAGGACCCAGAAGCGTCTGGGTCTGAAACTAGGCGCAGAAAAAGGCCAGTTTTTGCAGAGCCACCTAAGAACAGGCAATGCCAATCTAAGGCGGCTTCTTTGTTTGGGTTTTTGTTGTTGTTGTTTGTTTTGTTTTGCTGTGAACATCTCTTTGTTTTCTGCTGCAAGGAGTTGGTGCACTAATTCTAACTTGTTTGGTAAAAATAACTTGGAGTTCCAGATCTGTATTTGAGGTTTATCACCTATTTGCACTTCAAAAGCAAGGACAATATGCAGACCTATTTTACTGTTAAATAGAGTCATCATCTTCTAAGGAATAGCCTTGAGATCCTACTTAGATTAATGTCATGTTGTTTATAAATACAAAATTGTTTCTTTGCTTCATGTCAGCCCCTCTGTTTTGGGTTTTGGCTTTTTTTGAGAGAGAATCAGTTTGAAATCACATTGTTATATTAGGATAACATAAATTTTCAGCTTTGTCTTTAATTATTTATATGAAGTACTTATGGTATTGTTTTATCCCTATTTGTAACATACATCTAAGTATTTGAACCTAAGTACAGTTGCACTGAATTCTATTCATTAGGCTTTCTTTCAAGCCAAAATTTGAAAGCAATTTCTCTGACAATACAGTAGAAACAAAGCAGAAATCTAGGAAGCTAAAGGAGAGAGCAGCAGTTGAACTGTGGTGATTCTGTTGCTGTCTGATGCCAAAACCTTGTCTTTTTATACCCAGATTGGGCCCAAACAGTGGCCTATGTAGATCATGCATAAATCTCCAGGCCCAGGAGATTGGTATAAGCAGTAAATTAGGAGCGTCAATTCCCATAAACTTAATAAATATCATGGAAATTATTGTGGGTAAAGGATTTTCAACAATTTTAGTTCACAACTATTTAAACTTAAGAGAAATTAATTTCCTATTAAGTAAATGTAGAAAAATCAGCAAAATTAAACACCTGAAAGAATAGATTTGTAGTCCTGTGTGATGATTAAAAATAAGGGAAAATGTGAGAAGAATGTTTAACAGAAAAACCATCTCATGACATGTATGAGAAATCAAGATCCACTCCTTTAGTCAATCTAGACCAGTCTGAGCTTGCAAAGCAAAACTAAGCAGCAAGCCTCAAGTTCAGAGAAAAAGTAAGTTCCAATGATCTGTTGCAGCAGCAAGGGAAATGAGGTTCTATTACGTCATGACTGGATAAACCCTTCCAGTAATTTTTCTCAGTAACTTCTTCTGAGGTCAGACAGTACATATTGTGTTTTCTGAGCTGTTCTGGGGCATGCTTTTTCTACCATCTTTTCTAGCTGTACCGTCTCTGTTAGGTCAGTTGCAATTGAGAGCTGATGTTATGAATAATCATGAAAGAAATGCTGACTTCTCCAATCAAATGACTTCAACTCTCTTCTTCTGAATCAATGTTTAGGTATTTAAACGGGGATATACTATCAGTTATAGGGTTTTAGTTATTATTAAAATTATATACTCTTCTGTTCTCATAAAAATCTCAAAGCTTCCTACTTGTGACTAGTTAATTGCCCCTTTTTGGTGGAAGGGGAGATTGAGGCATATAGAACTGGAGTCATTGAGGCAGGACAGCATGGCATTGGCAGGAGCCAGGAACAGAAGTCAAACCTACTGCCTGACTTCCAATGACAGAAATAGATACACCCTTCAGGCAAAATACAAATGCATGGAAATATTTGGAACCTGACAGCCTGGAATTATTGCATGCTTCCTGCAAATGTGTCATTTCACTATGTCAGATAAAAATATCTGTGAGAACGAGGAGGGTAATCGCAGAAGATAGGTCACATGTGACTAAATTGTATAGAACACCATAAATATTTTAAATATTACCAGTAATTTCTATGGGGCATTCAGTACATCAATATTTTTTGTGTGTTCCTGAAGCTCTTCCTGTTTGGCTAACATTAAACCACAAGCTCTTCACAAAATATATAAATATGACACACAGTGTGTCCATATAATGAAATAGATTGGCACTAATAAATTTCATGTATATCTTATGATTATTTCTACTGTATCTTGCATGATAAAAGACAAAGTACCTGAAAGTGTGGGGTTTTTTTATGTAAGGCAAATCATCAGCGCCACAGCAGATTCTGCCTAAACAGGAGAGTTGGGTGACATGTTTCCCTGTAGGTGCTGGTGTAGTGTGTAAATAGAGGGAATTTGGGGAATTAGAAATAGAGGGTACCCCCTTCTACTCCATTCAAAGAGTTGGAGTGAAGGGAAATGCTATCTGTGGGCAGCTGGAGCTGAAGCACTTGATTACGTGAGTTGGCAAGAAATAGACTTTGTAAATCAAAGGAGAATCCAGAGCAATATAGTTCTAGAGAAAAGACATGATGTAAAAAGACCTTGACCCCAAACTCCTACTCAGAAGAGTAATGGGGCTGCTGGAAGACAGAATAGCCTGTGGGTGTCTGCGATTCTGCCTCACTGTGTAATTTTTGTGCCGTCTCAAGTAGACCATTCTTTTTAGAATCCCCCTTTTTTTTTTTTCAAAATCTTAAACTGTTTGTATCAAGCATCCGGCAGTTTTGTAGAGATAAAT
Source organism: Psittacus erithacus (assembly GCA_009867235.2). Taxonomy (NCBI): domain Eukaryota; kingdom Metazoa; phylum Chordata; class Aves; order Psittaciformes; family Psittacidae; genus Psittacus; species Psittacus erithacus. The sequence goes on from WYDI02014883.1 coordinate 4,488, forward strand.
GTACCCATAAGCGTGAAGCCTTAGAGAAGAATGTGTTTATTTGCTTGTGCGTAGCATGGGGCAGCTCCAGAGGAAATCACATCTTCCAGAATAAGATTCAATCACATAAAAGGCTAAAAAGGAAGTACAGCAGCCTGGTCAGACGGACACGGGCTAGAATTGCAGTGGCTACAGGGCAAGTTGGTGAGTACACAGAGGTTGTGTAGAAGGCAGTGGCGATAACCTGCAAGAGTACTGAGCAAAAATAGGTTTCTTGAACTTGAGGTGATCTGGTGGCAGCATTTCACGGATCATACCCTTAATTCAGCTGGCAGGATTAGCTGAGCCTGTGTTTGAAGATGGGACCAGGCTATGCCCAGACCACAGGCGAGAAGCTTATCTGAATGTGTGTGGTAATGCAGCAGAGCAACACAGCCCCTTTAGAAGTCTGTTACCTTCCGGTACCATAGGTACTGTTGTAGTTATTAGCGTGGTGTCCCTCTGACCACATTAAACAAAAGGACTTGGCAAGATGTAACACCATGTGTAAATGACTATTTCCTTGATCACATTAGCATTCCAGAGGAATGTTATGTCTATACAAAGAAACTATTCTTCTTTAGGTTTTCACAAAGAACTTTTTCCTCCTGAAAAGCCAGGATCATAACCAAGGATTTCAATCTGGCTGGTCAAGGTGTTGCCCTGGTGAAGCAGTGAGCTTCTTTGGACTGCTGCATTGTGGTTAACCGGCAGTCCCAGTCATAACCCTGCCAAAACAGGAACTTTTGCTTTATACCCCTCATTAAGAAACGGAATTTAGCCTGTGCAATTTTTTTCTTTTTCTTTTTATGGTGCTGGTGAGACTGAAATTCCTTTCAGTGACTGTTCTGCTCCAGGTAGTGGCACAAGAATGGCTGCCTAGGGAACAGTATAACAGCAGAGCTGAGAAGAAGTAGACCTGTTTGCTGTGTTCTACCGGTCTTCAGTGGGCAATGACATTTACTAGTTCTCCCTTTTGTCTTTGATCTGTCTAATCACTTCTAAGCCAGTATAAAATTCAGCATTCACAGCTTCCTGCAGGAATGAGTTGCATAGCTGAGCAAGACTAGCATAAAACCTCTCTTTTGCTTATCTGAATGCACATTGATTGTGTTCAGTGCTCTCAAATGCTTGTATGAGTAAAGGTGAACAGTAGGTCTCTCATCTCCATGGTACTTCTGAGTTTATAGGTTCTGCCATGTCCTTCCTCAGGCATACAGTGTCCCCTGACTAAAAAAAACAGGTGTCATGCCCAATCCATTAGATGTGTTCAGTTGTTTCTTTGTCACATTTATTTGCTTGTTTTCATCTGTCTTATTTCTTTTTGTATGTGTTTATCTTGTTGAGGTGGGAGACCAGAACACCACACAGAATCCAACACCAGGGATACTGTGTACCTTTGACAGTAACATATGGATATCCTATGGTGTATGAATCTTCTGCTAATGATACTAATTATTGCTTTTTCAGGTGTTATGAATGCTAAGATGGCAGCGGGGGAGGGAGTTATGGACCCTATTAGACCTTTTCTCTGATTAGTAACAGCTAGTTGACAGTCAGTCATTGCATTTGAACACTTGGGATTATTTTTTCCTTGTGTTCATCTCTTTTGGCTGCTGTGTTTGCTGTCACAGTGTTTGCCCTAGAAATATTTCGCCTTAAAACTTTTAACACTCTTACCTATGAAGCAGAGGCAAATGGATCACTTGTTTTCAAAATTGTAAATGGAATGAAACTGAATTATTTAAATGAACTTTATGAATATTTAGAGATACAATTGATTTTTGTTTTACAGTGGTACTGGGCTGGAAAATTAGACAAAGAATTAAGTTTTAGAAACATGCCTTAATCTTGCTGCGTTAATAAAGAGCATAAATAGGTGCTGCTTTTCAAGCCAGAGGGATAATGTTCACTCTCATCCTTTCGGAAGAAATGACTCCATAGTAATAAGCTTTGAATATGGTTTTATAATCAATCTGAGGAGGAAGATGGGCAGTGGTGTTTCCCACCCTCCCCCCGCAACCTCTGAGGAAACCAAGAACTGCACAGAATATCTTTGAGTTGGGAAAATGCAGTGGCGGCTCCGAACTTGTAAGTACAGGAACTCTTCAGCTGCCAAGCTCAGGAGGAGAAGGCAATAATGCTTGTAAATGATTTGGGTTTGTCAAATAGAAAGTACAGTTGTGTTTGAAAGGATTGCTGTTTGTGTTTTCTCAGGAGTGCAATGCAGTGTGCAGAGGGGAAAAAGAGATTACATTGTCTGAATTTTTCTATGGGGATCAAGAAACTTTTTGAATGAAGAAACAATTGTGTACTTATGTTTTTAATGCATAACAGCCTATAAATAACATCTCATTGCACAGAATGTCATCCGCTGCGTTCATGCATGTGCAAATTTACTACTTCTAGTGTGTTCAGTGTTTAAATGTGTTTTCATCAGTATGGTTGGAAGAGATTCCCAGAGATTGCATTCACTTACCTGTGCCATTGCTTTTCTTTTTTAGGGTATTCTTGAGAGCCATCAACAAATTTGCAGAGACAATGAACCAGAAATTTCTGGAGAATATGAATTTTGAAGTCCAAGTAAGTATTAAGCTGTCAAGTAACTGTTCTGCTCTGCCAGAGCCCCTTCTGGCACTTCATGTCAGTATCAAAATGAGCGTGGATTTGAGTGTGGCAGGAAAGGAAAATCATACTTTGATTATTTCCGATAATGCACCCAAGCAGAGTAGTTTGTGCTGAGATTCTCTCAGAACTGGCAAGCAGAAAACTGTTCTTTTTTTTTCCCTCAGCCAGCCAAGTGTGTTCAGAAAGGCAATCTTTGATGTGTTGCACGTAGCCTTTGCAATATCGCTTCTATGAATGTAGGGCAGGAAGAGCTTAACTTGATTTGATTATTCTACAGTATTTAGAATTTATTTTTTTAGCTTGTAGCCCTCCCGTGTAAGTCTATCGTCGTTCATTTATTTTCCTGTTATTTTAGTAGTAATTATTTCTGAAATAATTTTAAATTAGCGCAACTCTTTCAGTTTGTTCAGTGTCATTCTTCGTTACTTAACTATTTGGTCATGCATTTTACCATATGTTTGGCTTGCTTCAGATAAAAATGGAAATGTCTGTACTTTTCACATTCATTAAGTTGTTATTAAAATGTAAATACAGCTTTAGAATCAGGGTATGTCACTAACTGCTGCCTGATTATGGTGTGTGCTATAGACAGAAAACACAATAACAAAGTATAGTATGAAAACTTACTCGTTTCTGTTTATATTAACTGTGGTTAACAGTAAATGTTTTAAGTTAAAAAATGCTCCTGATTGCAGAAATCTGATCTGTTCACTAGATAATAATTTACTGACCCTGCCAGGAAGTTCAGAGAGGGTTCAGGGCTCTGCCTTCATTTTGTGGGATTTATATTTTATCTTTAATTTTGCAACTTGCAATGTGGTATAAATGATTCTACTGCATGTGAATGTTTAGGCTTATGCTGACTGTTTGGGTACTGGTGTCTCCTTCCACAACACAAACCACCTCAAGTCACAAATAGCTGGGGCAGTCACGTCAGGCATTACACAGGAAAAGTTGAAAAGACAACAGTAAAAAGAAAGGTAAAAACCATTCAGTTCATATTCAGTTGCAATGGCCTCCAAGTATGAAATGTAGAGCTGCTTCATTATTTCATTGAAAGTTTTGTACCTTCGAAAGGTGTGCCTTCACAAATGTATATGTAGAATGTTATGAAGGTTTTTGAATCATAGCAGAAGATTCTGACAAACTTAAAATTTCTGTTTAGTAAGTATCCCTGCTGGAAACCCTCACATCCTTGATATGATATAATCGCTCTTAGGCTGTATCAGTTTATTAACACCCACTTTGTGACCCATCATTTCTATAACACTTGATCATTTTTTACTGCCCAATGCGTCAGTACCTTTTAAAAGCAAATAAAATAGGTCTGGTGGACGTCAGTACGTGCAGGCTGCCAGTACCACTGACTGCTGTAAACACTGTGTATCTGTCAGCATTTGAAGGGGTAGGCTGCCTCTTCCAAATGTTACGGCAACAGCCTAAATCTGCAACTGTTATTTCAGATGTTTCCTGTGGCAGCTCTGTGCATTCCCAAATGTTATGAAGCAACCAGGGACGTTCTAGTTTAACACTGAACCTTGTCATTCAGGGGACCGTATTAATGCTTTCTCTTTTATTCATGACTTGTCAAATACCTGGAGGCTCTGAGTAAGCTAAACAACAGTATAGGAAATAAGTAGTGCCATCAAAAGAATTGTTGGACCATTACAGTTTTCACAAGAGACTTATAGTACAAGTCAGGGAGATAGATTAATTTCCTTCCATGAACAAAAGCAATGAAACCCTTCTCACAGTACCCTAAATATACACTTTAAGAAAACTGATACTGGGCTAAAGGTCTGAATAATGCAGAGCATCTTGTCTAATTTCTTTAATTAAAAATGAGCATTTGACTTCCCACTCATATGTATGTATTCAGATCAATGATAGCTGGAGCTTTTAATGCGCTAAAGGTTCTTTTATTGGTTTTCATATTTTAATTTTTGGAAAAAAAGTCTATAAATCAGTGTCTTGCAACTACTCAGTCTATGAAAACTCTACTATAGAGAAGCACTAAAGCCTAAACATGTTATTAATTGACATGAGGAATTTGAGAGACCCCTTACTGCACCCTCTTCCTTTTCTGAGGATCAACTTTATTTCTAACAATAATTTTGCATAACTATGCTAGACATACCTTTTATGGTAAGAGTAGTCTGTGTCATTCCTAAGCACTACATTATCCTTAAAGTTACTAAATTGTCTTTAAATGCTTTGAAGTACTGAGGCACAATGGACAGGAGCAAAGAGTGGAAAGTGACTACCGCAGAACTAATAAGTAGGTAATTGTACATGAAGTTTCTATGAAACAAATGGAATTTCATTTAAAAACCAAAACAAATCACAAGCACAAAACAAGAAGTGTCTATTTGAGGGTCAGTGATGCAAGATGCAGCAGCCTTCAGGCAGTCTAGTCTTCTGTTGATTTCTGGTTTCAAAGACAAAGGGATGAGTGAAGTTCCAGTTGCTCCTGAGCACATGAAGCAAGAATGAGGTCTCAAGAATTTGGAAGCTAAACCAGGGACAACTACTGTAATATTCCTGATTAAGGGTAATTTAACTAAATTTGACAATTTAACAAAATTTAGCAAAATTGGAATATAGTAATTTAACAAAAATGGAATATATTGGGATAGGGAAAATAGAGATATGTATCTCTAAGTAAGTTGCACCTTTAAGTTCTTTGTAAATGAATGAACGACTTATGCTGTTTGTAGGATGGTGTTTTCAAATCTTATTATTAACAAATAGTTGAAGAGAAGTCTGAAGTAAAATATTTTTAAAAAGGGATTTAAAGCACAGTCAAGTAGATCTGAGGATCTGTCACTTGACTGAATGGTTACATGGCAGTATATAGCAGACAAACAAGCTAAACAAGTAGACTGTGCAGTAAGCAAGCAACTAAAAAATGCTGGTTTAAATCGAGACAAAATCAACGAAGAAATTTTTGCTACTCTTTCGGAAAAATTGTTTAAATGGAGGTAAAAAAGGTTCCTGGCCGAAACTGTGCCCAGTCCAGCAGCGATGAGCTCTTGAGTATTCTCAAGAGCTCGTCACTGCAGTACTGGAAGTAAACTGCAATATGAAGATTTAGTTCACAGAAATCTGAAGTTTCAGTAGAAATTATTGGAATCGGTAAAAAACTTCAGCATTTAGCAGTTTATATTCTATTCATGTCTCTGTATTTGAAATAGATTATTGACTTGTGTGTTAGATATAAACACAGGTGTATTGAAATATGTATTGAAACACATTATCTAGAGAGACTGAGAGATATTTCTCACTTAAAAGATTCTAAATAGTGGATGCAACAGAGACCTGTCTGAGGAAGGTTAGCAGACCTTGCCTTGGGCTGTGGAGCTGGCTTAGCTGACCTCCCAGGTTTCCTTCCACATACACCTTCTGTGTACAAGACTAGGAAAAGTTCACTCAAATATAAGTTGTGTCATTGAAAGTTTGCAACCATGGAAAGCTTAATAGTTTAAGAACCTTTATTCAGAATGAGCATATTGAGATAGTGGAAGGAGATATATTGATGGTGTACAAGAAAAATGCAAAAAAGTAAGTTAGGGAAGCAGGTCTGTGGTTAGGCTTTTCTCTAAAGACCAAGAGCAATATATGCCTTAATGGTGTTGAGCTTTATCTTTGGCTTCTTTGTGGCATTTTGTGTCAATATAATATTTTACCTGTGTGACTGTAAATTGCTTATATTTTCTCTTTCCCCTCTACTTTTTTTTTCCATTTGCTCTCAGTAATATACTATAGTGTACTGTTATACTAGATTTAAATACTATCGATATTTATATAGCATTTATAGTAATATTCATAAATGTTCTCTTAACTGATTGCAGCACTGTCTTCTCAGGCAGGCAGGATCCCCACTGCTTGCCACATACTGGTGCTCATGAGCCTGGATCCCGTTAGGTAGTTTTAGAGGATCTGCGTTGTGGGTTGGCTTTGGTGTTTGGGGGTTTCTGTAGGATGCTGAGGGGTAGAACTGGCTTTTTTTTTACCAGATTCTACTAGTAAAGACAATTTTGGGAAGTAAAGCCATTGCAAGTATTTCAGCTGTGTTCAACACACAGATTTGAAGGAGATGCAATCTTGGCTTTTTTTCTGGTTTGTGTTTTTGCTTTTTGCTGGTTTGTATCAGGTACCAGTTTTGTAAGGATTTGTCAGTTTCAGATGCAGAGGTCAGATACTTGTCCAGATCCCTGCCTTGCAGCTGGGCTTTTACAGGGTAGTGGAACAGGCGCACCAGAATAATGTGCAAATTCTCAATTTAGGATGAGTTGAGATGGATTCTTCAGAAGCCTTAACAAACAAACAAAATATGAATTGCAGAATATGTTTTGGAAAAAATGCTCCCTGAAAGTGAGCATTTCTTGGTTTCTTGAGTTGAACTGTAACCAAGCCTTTGTGTAGTTCCGTACTTAGGCAATATATGCATTCATAGTATTTGATTTGAATGTCAGAGTAGTATACTTCATTTGTGATTGATAGGACAGTCCTGGGACTTTTCATTATAATTCTCTTTTACCTTTTGTGGGAATTGTCTCATCTTGTTCAATGAAAAATGCTAATGTTGCTTGACTGAAAGCTTCTGTGTTTCAAGTCCCCGGGGTGTTACAAAAAGGGCAATAAGTAGGGTGTAATGTGGCTTCCTTAAGCAGTCTCAATACCTTTGTCCCAAAGACCAAGTGCCTTTGTATGCCTGTTTCTATGTTATACCGAGGACCATCCAGCTGGTTGATTTGCCATGTATTTGATTCACAAGGATTTTAAAGGAAGCAAATACTGGAGAGTAGTTCAATTTTGAAGACAAATATTATCTTTCCATATGGATGTAGAGTTGTAGGTATGAAATAAAAAAGTAAGTTCAAATGTGAATTAACATTTTCTTTGTTGTTATATAGAAATGCAGTAATTAAATGACCTTTCTATTTATGAGATATCTGAACTGTCAACAGTTTCCCTGTTTTTATGAATGCAGAACAAGGTTTTATTTCTTCTTTTTGTGACTGCAGAAATCACTTTTTCATCTTGAAAGTTGCCGGGTTTTTATCTTAATTTTGTTTAGTTTGAATGAACTGTGAGTCAGTCTTCCACCAACAGAATAATGAAGATAACAATGTTTAATGGTTCATTTCAAAGTTTCAGTTACATTTTCTAGTGTGCATATTTACCTTTGTAGAATCTACAGTGACCTTGGATGACATTGCTTTGTGTTTTGCTGGTATCTTTGTCCTTAGCAAGCTGTTGTCTTTGTCACGGGGAACAGAATATTTTCACTCTGTTGTTATGATCAGCTCCTGGCTCCATCACTGTTGGGGTTCAGAGTCCTGCTCTGTGCAGGAAGCACTCCCATGCAGTGACCGCAAACTGCAGCACTCTCATGCAGTTAGCAGCCGTTGCTGCGCTTAATGCCACTGCACTCATTGAAATGAGGTTTTTGTGCAATGTTCCCTCTATGTTTCTGACTAGGGGTGGCAGCTTCTGACATATTAGAGACAGGGAAGAGTGAACAAAGAAACTGTTTCATTTTGGTCAGGCATAGCTATCATAGGGTTTCTACTGTGGAAGATGCAGTGCTCTTGACTCCTGTTCCTACCCTTCTCTTCTGTTAACACTGTTTTTACAGGGCATTAGAAAGAATTACATTTTTAAGTCTGAAATGTTACAACAATTATAATTTAATACTAATAATCTGCATTCCCGACACAGACTTTTATTATAAAAGGCATAGACCCCATTCCATTATAGCATCATTCTGATTTAAAAGAAAATGCTTCTTTTTCAGGTTTAGAGATGGTAGATGCCTGGAGTAGAAACTCTTTGCAAGCATTTTTCTTAAGTTGTATCATTAAGTAAGAAGCACATGACAAAACCAAATAGAGAATGAGATTATGACACAAAAATCTTTAAAGACTAAAAACAAAATGAACTTTTGTTGGTTTATATAATGTGCTGTGTTTCTTCTGAGCTTCTGTAAACTTATTTTCATTAACCTGAAAATTTTCTGCCTTTATTCATCCCTTTTGAAGTACATAACCAATGCAAAGGAACTTTGGCAGAGGTCCCAAAGGATTCTCAGTTCTTTACTCCAAGATGCAATATCTTTCAGGTCATGTTCATAGACGTTCATTTTCATTGGAGACCTGCTCTAATACTTTATCTGGGCTTTGAGCAGCCTGGCCTAGCAGAAGGTTGGTGTGTGGGGCTGGAAATAAATGATCTTTAAGGTCCCTTCCAACCCAAACTATTCTATGATTCTATGCTTAATACTCTTTTCCACCTCACAGCAAACACTAAACCTGTCATGATCCAATCTGCAGAACATGGGAATAAACACTAAATATTTGCTCATAACTTCCAGAGTTAATGAATGAGCTGTAATTTTGAAAACTATGTTTGTTAAGACTCCACTTAAACAGAAGGCAGGGCTTGCTTTGTTGAAGTTATAATGGCTATCGGTTGGTGAGTTATTCTGAATGTTGGTCTTCACATTGTGTTTATGTCTCTGTTTAGCAATGTCTGCTTTTATACTGTGATGCCATGAAAGACAAAGCGGAATAATTTTTATGAGTGTTGATTTGGAATGTTAGGACTGTGTGATTGTCCTGGGTTCAGCAGCAGCAGTCATTTTCTCCTTAGTAGCTGGTGCAGCGCTGTGGTTTTGACTTTCAGCCTGGGAACAGCGCTGATAACACCGATGTTTTCAGTTGCTGCTCAGTAATGTTTACT
>WYDI02014884.1:0-30116 GCA_009867235.2 Psittacus erithacus
GCTCCATCCCTGTCAGTGTTCAAGGCCAGGTTGGACAGAGCCTTGGGTGACATGGTTTAGTGGGAGGTGTCCCTGCCATGGCAGGGCGGTTGGAACTGGATGATCTTAGAGTCCTTTCCAACCCTAACTATTCTATGATTCTATGATTTAGTCAGTATTTGAGTATTCTTTGTATCTTGCAATGAATGCTGCTGATGCTTTCTGTTCACCAGCACAATGGTCCTCCCTGGTGTGATGTGATTCATTGGTACACAGTAATGTCATAACCACTTGAAAGGATCCTGAGGGGAAAATCAGTATCTCAGTATTGCAGTACAGCATCAGAAAATGTAAGAGAGGGAGTATCTATATAACAATCTACTAAACCCAAAAGACTATTTTACACTGTGCTTTGGAAAGCTGGTAATAAGTATTTAGAATCAGACTAGCATTTGATTAAACTGAACACAACTGGTTTTAACTTCATTGAACTATTTTTTTAATCCTTTCTTGATTTCTTAACCACTCATAGCTCTGATGCTAACTCCGTACCAAAAAGGCCCACAGCAAGAGCCTCAGCCCTGCAACAACAGTGGGAATAAATAGGTAAACATGCCTAGATCATCATCTGACTGAAACGTATTGTTCTGTGAATCCAGAGATGAACTCTGGAGACCTTATTGTGTATTTGTGTTCCATGTGATTATGCGAATGCATCTGCCTGTGTAACCTGCTTGACAGTGTAGTCCTTGGCCTGTTCTTCAAATATCTTTCTCAAAAAGAGATCCTTAAATGGAAATTAGCTGACCTGAGTTGAAGGAGCACAAGCACCTTCACAGCGGCATTTTTTAGTCTTATTTTTAAAGAAAATTCAGTTTATGCAGTAATAGTTTCTAGAGCATCAATATCTCATGAACAGGTGGTTATAAAGGGAATATTTGCAGAAGTAGGCAAAGCAGATGGGAAAACAGTAGTTTAAAGCAGCATATATGCCTATCTGGGAGTCATTGTTTCATGAAACGTGTTGGTCTGTTGACTGTAGGAAGTATGCTAGAAGTGTAACGTGGGTTTTGATGCTATATCTTGTGTGTGCTTTACATTCCAGATTTAGCCATTTAACCACTTGGATTCTGGAGGATTTCAGATATAGCCATTAGTGACTCAGGGGGCTGAATCCGTAATCACTTATGGTTTATTCTAAAAAACAACAAACAAACAATTCTAATGGCTTTAAGAAGAATTTAATTACAAGACTCCCAGCTGTACATGTTCCTGGTACTACTTCTGTCTCTGACCTGTGACTAGATTGACTCATTCTGACAAGATTTGTCTTCCATACAACTCATTCTGTCTCCCAAATTACTTTTTGTTTTACAGCATTACAGAATTGCTGACATCTCTTTTTGTTTCATTTTTATGACAGTGAAACAGCTGCTACTTTCTTAGATTAAGCACCTACAGACAAGTTCATCAAATCTTATCACATGGAGCAGAAAAGCAGTGAATTGTGAATGTTAGCTCCCATACTGAGACTTCCCTTCTTCTGACGCAAAGCAGCAGTGTGTTTCATTACTGATCCGTTCAAGGATTTCAAGGATTCTCAAGGATGTGGCTTCTAACACATCTCTTCTGTTGAAAAGCTGTGATGATTGCCAAGTTAACATTTATGCTTGATTTAAAAATAAATAAAGCACAGAGTTACTCTATGTTTATTCCTGTTTCCTGTGTTACTTCCCAGTGTTGTTAGTCTCATGTTTTCTAATCTGAATACCCATACATTATTTTGCTTGTGTAGCTTTTAATGTGATGAAGACTGTAGTGGTTTGTTGGTTTGGGGGGCTTTTTCAATGGATTTTCTGCAGTTTTTGTTTGTTGGTTGGTTTTCTTGTTTGTTTTTATCCTCTTCATCCCCTAGAGGAAAACTTGGCATCTGTTATACTGACCTATTGTTCTTAGCTCTACCTTCTGGAGGATTTCTTCTAATTACCCTTCTCCTTTAAGCATGCCAAACATCATCTATTTGTTCTGGGTCCTCTTGCTATGTATCAGCCCTAATTGAATTGAAGGAGTGACTTCAGTCTTGTTCAAATATGCTGGAAGGTGCTTCTATAAAAGTTGATATTAAAGGACTAGCTTATCTATTAAAGGCCTGTAGAATTAAGGCTAAAGACATACATTTGTACTGTGAACTGCAATGTTGATTAAAAGTAATAGTCATTAAACATGGCTGTTAGCTGCTTCTGGCAGGAAGAGACTATTGAGCAAACTTGGCAGTATAAGAGATCATGTGTGAATGAAAATGGGGTGAGCTAATTTGGCAATTGTATTTGGATTATTTGGAAAGATTCATCAAATTTTTTTGGCTAGGAGAGAAGTGGGCATCATGTTTTCATCTCATATTAGCAAATAATCTGGTCTGTAGTCTGGAGGAAAAAAGTTAGAAAGCTAACTGTAGTGCTGCTTATCACTCATAGGATGCAGTGCTAAAATTCAAGGTTTGAGTGAAATTTGCTCAAGTGAAAACACCCACAGCTATTGAAAACATCTCAGTAACCCCAGATTCACAAAGCATTGCACAAGGCTTTTGCTGAATATTTGTATTTAAAGAGAACCCTACTGGTTTTGGAAAGACTTTTTTTCATGGACATGCTAGCTGGAATGAAGTGACAGTATGCCCCACAGGCAGCAAAAATTGAATGGGAGAAAGCCTGTGTAAAGCCCTTTTTTAAAAAACTCAATTTCTTATATCCTTTGAATATTAGTATAGAGGTATATTCTAGGTCAACATCTTCTTGAGAGAGAACTGCTGAGGTTTTTTAAAATTAATGTATTTCAGAGGTATCACCCCTTTCAGTGGGGGACATAAGGTGAAAATGCTGACTTGCATAGCTTTGATTATTACACTTTGCTGAAAATGAGACATTTGGATGCAGCTGGTCAAATTACCTATCCTACCTGCTACAAAGGATCTGTTTGCCATGCACAGTTCTGGTTAGTTAGCTACTTCTATACCTTTAGAAGCCAGAATTTAATACATATTCATACATACTCATCCTCTGCAGTGAAAGTGCTTTGTAAAATGTTTAGATTAATCAAAAAGGGATGAGAAGACCTACTGGAGAAAAACTGCTATGAACTTGAGCAAGGATTGAGGATGCGCAGGCAATTGGGTTCCCTCTTAAATAAGTAAGACTAACAGTGGGAAGAGACATTCCTTCACTCTAACAATGTAGTTACTTAGAGTGTTTTAAAATTGTAGCATCTTGATGGATGTTCTTCCTAGCATCTGGAAACATGATCCTGCAGTGAATGAATGACTTCACTGGTTCTGAATGAGCAGGGGCTCCAGTTTCATATGGTGTTTACTGGAACTGTGACTGATGTTGGTTGACACAGTAGGAAAGTAAACTAAATTTGTTTTCAGGGGAGTTTTTATAAGCAATGTGTGTATCTGTAGGTATAAAAATGATATGAGTTCCTGAAAGCATTTATCCTTTTCAAATTGATTGGCAGTTACAGCAAAAGTCACTTATAAGTTAGAGGAGATTTCAGAGGTCTTTATCTTGAATTGTGGGCCAGAATATTTGCGTGGGTTTTGGGGGGTGTGTGTGTCATGTTTCTTCTAGATTCCGAACTCTCTGTTTCAAGGCTGATTTTATGGTGGATATAAATCAGTCTAGTACTATTGCCTGTTGTTCAGGTGAACATGACAGTTTGAACTTGGTACCTAGCATTGTCTTGTAAATTTAATAGTTCTACAATTTCTCTAGGTGTTTGCACAGACCAGTGTTTTGCTGAATTGTTACACCTGGTAATGCAACTGGAAGTCTGTTCAGGTCACTGCTGCAGTGTGTGGTACGAAGCGGGCAGGGCAGCGGTGGCAAGGGACTTCTACTCCCATAGCCTATTGTTTTGGTCTTTGGAAACATGATGGTACTAGGCATCATCATCCTGATGCATCTTAAAATAAGCAGCAGCTGAAGCAGCTATAGGCTTGCACTGTCCCTGCAAGCTGTTTGCAGCCACTTATAAGCTGCTGTGGAAACTGATGCTGGGCATGACTGGGAGAGGGCTGGAAAATGGGCTTTTTTGAGAGAGCCCAACTAGTTTAAAACCCCATCCCCCATTTTCAGAAGCTCCCTCTAAATTGCCATGGAGACAAGAAGAGTAGCAGAGGTTTGAGTCTTGTAAAACTGCAATCTATAAATATTTATTTGGTTAATGGCATATGCTTTCTGGATTGTCTCTCTCTTGGAATAAACTCCATGCTACATTGAACCTCTGTAAGCTGTGAATTCAAACCATTCCCCTCTTCTGTGCAACTAGAAAATGAGGAAGCAAAAATTGAGTTTTAAAATTTTATAATTAATTATATATATGTTCTCCTCCCTCCCTGAATTTCCCACACTGTCTCAAGTAGCAATCTTTCAGTGCTGGGGCTATTGAAAGCAGTTAGGAGGCTGTTCAGCCTATGTGGAATTGTTGTGCTTTGAGTTCAGTTCCTTTAGAAAGGCTGACCTAAATAATTTCTTTCATTCTTGTTTCATGCCACTTAATTTTTATTCCCTGCTTTCTCCTCTACAGGCTCTTCCAGGTTTGTGTTTCCAGGGCTGACTATCCTTGGGGCTCTGCTCTGAAATGAATTATTAACATGATCTTAAACTCTTAGGACTACTACTGGTAACTTTAGATAATTGGCTCTGAAAACTTCAGTCGCTTATTGCTTTCAAAGTTATTTTCTTTTTGCTTAACTTGAAATTTAAAAATAAAGGCACTATCCACTGGTGTGCTGGCCCTCCAGACTGCATTAAACAGTACACACAAAGCAGAGGATTAACTCATTCTTAGGTTGGCATTATAAATGAAAACCTCTTTGCTAGTCTGCTCTGTAGTTGAGGCACTTAACACAAATACTTCTTTCCTTTGTGAGACTGCAAGCGCCTCAGATCATCCAGTACCAGCTTTAAATACAGGTAAAAATCCTACTCTTTTTCACTTTCTGGCTAAGCTTCTTTTCCCCTGTTTAAAAACTCCTGGTGGGATGACAATATAGTTCTGCATTCTGTTTCTCAGGTGTGTTCCATTATGAAGACAGAGTTACCAAAGCAAATTAAACTCTACTTTCTGTAACAGGAGAGTGTGAAGGACTGTTTTTACTTTTATGCTACATCTAACTAAAATAGTACTTTTTTTTGTATTAGGCTCTAAACTTCTGGATATGTAATAGGTATTAAATCCACATACAGTTGCTGTTAGTTTTCCAGCTGTGTTCAAGTTCTTAGTCACCTTTTTTGAGCGGGAAAAGGGAGGGAAAACAGTGCTACAGAGATTTTGCTCAGTTGCCAAGGAGTGTATTGTTGCAGTAGAGAAAAACTATTTGAACCTGAGCAGCTTGTTAATTTAAGCTCTGTCATTTCAGTCCAAGTTTTGAGGGGTTTTGTTTGTTTGCTTGTTTTTCTGAAACAGCCTACTACTTGTCAGCTTCTTCTGTTTGGAGGAACCACCCTAAAGTATACTTTAGGGTGAACCTTGCTTTATCGCAATAGAGGCCCTGCAAGCAGGATACCTTAAAACTTGAATGCTTTCTTACTTGAGTATCTGTAGATAATTTGATTTTTTTCTTTCTTTTAATTTAACTGCTTTTGCTCTTAATTTGAGATATTTTAATAAAAAAGAAGAAAGGTGAAGAGAGTTTCTGCTGACTTCCCAGCAAGACTTATATATCTTTTATAGTTATATAAGATAATGTGCGTCTTAGATATCTAACTGACCTACCATCTGGATGCTGGCCTTATCAGCTTCAAATGTATAACTTTGCTCAGGAGAGCAAATAGAATGGAGGGTTACTCCATTGTGCAATGGCTCTGAGCCTGGGCTGGAAAGGGGAAAATGCCTTTGGGTTTTGGGGAAATGTTTTTGGTTTTGCTAGAGGTGAGGGGAAGGTGAGAGGTTTCGTGTGTATCAGATAATCAGCTGTAGAGATGGAATTTTAATTCTGTAATAGCTGCTCTTCCAAAGGAGAAGCCAAACCAAATACTGGATTTGGATCTTTTTTCCCACCGCCCTGCTCTTTCATTGCTCCAAAAAACCTGGTCCATTTCTCCACAAATTGAAAAAATGTCGGGAGTTAGGAGGGGGCTTATGTAATTGAAGGGGAGGGAAAGCTAACAGGTATCTTTGCATTCAAATTGTGGTTCATTACAAGGCTTTTAATGAGGTTGTTAATAAATCTTCTTAAGGAAAAGGCACTGCCTACAATGAAAAAGTTAAGCTGTACTATCCTACCAGTGAGTTTTTATTCCTTGTATTCTTTGAACCTTCTGAGTATCTAAAAGGCTGCTGCTTCAGCTATATCTCTCATTCCTAAGAGTCAAGACCAAGATACTGCATTTTGAGTACTGTCTAAGGAATACAATAATTAGCCATTTATTTCCCCCGATGCTTGAAACACTACTAGCACAAATACACTAGAACGTATTTCTAGTGTGAGGAAAACCAGCACTGCATCTGCTTGTATCGAGGAACCATTCTCCTTATAGTTGTAAGGACTGTAAATTGAACTTCTTTGTTAAAAGCAGTTTCTTCAAGCTGCTAGAAAAACTTCCTTTGTTTGCCACTGATGTAGGGATAGCGCATATGTGCATAGTGTAGGATCCCTAGGTTTTCTTCCTTGATTAAAGATATCTGCAAAGTCTATGTCCTAATTAGCTAGTAAGAGTGTTGAAAATCATGCCACGTATTTCACAGCATGTTAAGCTACTCTGAAGAGCTGTATGTGTGTGTTATCACTGGTCTGAGAGTTGCAGCAGCTCTGGGGTCTGAATGACTAGAACTTGCTATGTTTTATTCTAGCAGTTTCCAAAGCACAAGTGAAGCACTGCTGACAGCTATCACCTAGGTGAAGGTGTGGCTAAGAAGCTGTTCCTTTTGTGTTTTAGATCCCTTTATTTGCTCAGCCAGAAAATGTGCCTTCTCTATAGTTTCCGTCCTTTATGCGGTCACACCACAGTGATTAAAATACAAACTTGTTCTCCACATCTGGCTTTAGATGGGATGCTTATTCCCACCCTGCAGACCCCCCCTTCAGTTTACTCCCTTGTTTTCTGTGGCTGAAGATATACAAGGCTGGGAATTTTTGTGAACTGGATAAACTCTTTCCCAAGTAAATCCTGTTTTATAAATATTATTTAAGATTCAAGAAATTAAGTAATCCAAGATAACTGAAAGACTGAAGTTGAGCTTCTTAATTCTTTTTTCCCCCATGATGTGGGATAACTTCTTCTAGCCCTTGTCCAAAATTTGTAGTCTGAATAACATACTCATGTTGTTTACTTAATGAAGCTGGGTTTATTCCAATTGTTTTAAGCTACATTTGGTGTTTAAATCACCAGTTTTGGAGATTGCTTAAGGACTCTGGCCAACACAGGAGACCCCTGAACAGGGTGAATTCTCCTGATCTCTCTCCAGTGTGTTTGCTGGAGGTTAGCATTCGCCAGTCAGAACTGATGGAAGGTGAAGTCTGCTTAGACACTGATGGAAGGTGAAGTCTGCTTAGACACTGACTGCTGACAACAGCATGGCTGTGAAGAGTGGTGGGTCTGAGCCCTGGCTGCCTATTTTTAAGTGTCTGAGTTAACATAGTCTAGCCTGCCAACACCACCATGAGCAGGGTTGGTAGCCCTTCAGTTGTAGCAACTGCATCTTAGACTACCAAGAAGAATCTGAGTTGTGTGATTGTGACAAAACTCTGTGCTGTTTGAGTACCTCAGGGTAGTAGCTACATGGCTGAGAAGTCTGCATCAGCATCTAGGCATGTTGCTGATGGCTTATCCCGAAGTGGTCACGTGTATGAAAGATGCTAACACCAAACAGATGTCTGCTTTCTTATTTCCTTTCAAGCATTTCAGAAAGAGAACTGGCTTCATTACTGCTTGATTCTTGGGACATCCAACTTCCTAAACCTACAGTATCCTCTGAAATCCTTTGTTAAGCTTTGCTATAGGCCACCTGCTATTTAGAACTTGGCAAAACAAATACTGCAAGCTGGCTTCTTCTCTTGTACTCATAACTTTGTTTTGATTTTGTTCTCATGTAATTTCCTCCAGGCAAACTGTTTCTTTTGATTTGGTTTGACTAATATGCTTTTCCTTAATGATTCCTCCAGCTAGTAGTATCATTTTACAGCTGTGTGAGTGGTTATCAAATGGAAAGTGTATATTTCTGGGGTTTGCTTCTGAACAAATAAAGTTGCTGACACATCATAGGGGTTTCTTTTGGTCTTTATAAAAGTATATTATTAAAATAAAAAAAGTTCATTGGTACAGTAATATGTCATCTTCTCACTCTTGCCCTTTTTATGGTGAATTGAAACCCGAAGTTTAAATCTTGGATTCAGAGTAGTTGGCAAAGACATTTCTCAAAATAACATTTTTAAGGAAGAGATGCTCTAACTTAAAGGAGCTCTTCTCTCTTTCTGCTTGAGCAGAACATACAATGGTTTTAATTTGGTCAGCTATCTCTCCACCGTGTTAAGTTACTGTTCTGGACTCTACTGCTTCTTGAAAAGGGTTATGTATATTTGTGGGTTGTGTGTGTGGGGAAGAAGGCTGCATGAATGTTGAACTATTTTGCACTTACTGTGTTGTATAATAGGATCTTCATATATTCTATAAATCCCTTGATGCATGGGGAAATATGGAGACTTTGTGCAATTGCAAGCTCCCAGTACAAAGTACACAGGGTAATGTTGTGATAACTTTCATAGAGAGAAGCAAGTACCATGGTCCTGCCCCAGAAGTCATAAATGTATTTTATGTGGCTTCTAGCTTATGAATACTTAAACTGTGACAGTGAGCAGTGTGACATCTGTATTAGAGGAGGAGAAAAGTTTCCAGGCCCATGAAACAGTGAATGTAATACAGTGGTGAACTGCATGTGTTTGAGATGTTTGTGCTCAGCCAGCAAAGGTTGATGTGCCCGTAATTTATAAATAACTTTACTCACATGCTGGAGTCCTAGAAATGCTTCTTACATATTAGCTGCTCACAGAGCCTCAGACCAAAAGGCTTCTCCTCTTCATGAAGGCATGAAAGAAGATGTTCTTTCAATTAATAAACATGATTTGTTATCTATTGCCATATAGGATATGTGGTGGTGTTATTCTAGAAAAAACAGGGTTTGGTAAAAGTCAAAAGCTTTTTTTTTTTTTTTTCCTATAAATCTAAAAAGGGTTTAATAGGTAAAAAGGAAAATGACTTAATGACTTCAGGCTTTATTCTAGACAAAACCAAGGAAATGGGCTGTGGATGAACATGCAGGACTAATGGTTACTTTGGGAGATGCTGGAGAAGTGGCTCCCCATCCTCTGGTTTCACCAGGGTGTGTGTTGGGGGTCATTTTGCGTATTTTCTTTATTTCTATTTCTAAAGTCCAACAGGAAAGTTTTCTTTCTTGATGGGGTGGAAAAAATTTCTGAGAACTATTTGTAATGCAAGTATTTTTTTGCTGTTTCAGTATTCCAAGGCTATGTAAATGGCATTGCTGGAATTGTCTTCTTCACTTCCTATTTATTTTCATATCAATCTTATGCTGTAACTATTTTGAGGTATCACAAAGGTGATGATAATATTAAAACGTATGAAGGACAGGAGAATTACACACTAATTTTGATCTTTTGGCAATGTGCACATAGGAGAATTCACTTTACATTGCCAGGTGTGAAGCTGTATTCTGTTAGAAACAAGAGATGTTGGACATATATTTGGAAGAGGATGGTGAGATATGTAGCAAGTTGCAATTCTGAAGATTAATACAGGGATATGGGGTGTAGGTCCCCAGAGGCTGTCAGGGGGCTGCAGAGGCCTCTGTGAGGAGCAGCTAGATCCAATGGTCCCACTGTGGGGCACGGCTGAGTCCTGCAGCTGTGATGGCAGCACCTGGGGGAGGAAGGGAAAAACCCTGCCTGGATGTGAAAAGTGTCAGAAACAGCCCTGAGAGCACCAAGGGGAGAGAAGAAGGATCCTCTGCAGCCCATGGAGAAACTATGGTGGAGTGGGTATTGCTCTGCAGCCTGTGGAGGACAATGCTGGAGCAGATATGCACACTGCATCCAGGAGAGGATCCCATGCTGGAGCAAGTGGATATGGTTTGAAGGAACCTGAAGTGCATGGAGGATCCATGTTGGAGCAGGCTCCTTACAGTAACTGCAGCGCATGGAGAGGAGGGGAAAAATGTGCAGAGGAAGGAGCATGAGAGGAGCTGTTACAGACTGACTACGCAACCCCTGCTGGCTTTAACTGGAAACAGAACCAATTTGTTTTTTCTGAGCTGAGTCTGGTTTGGGGTTGGGGGTAACTTCTAAGTCATCTCCTGTCTTCTTCTGAACCATGAACTTCTAAATTTTTTCTCTCCTCTCATGCTGAGGAGGGGGAGTGAGGAAACGGCTGGGTGGGTGTGCAGCAGCTGGCCAAGGTCAACCCACCACACCAGGATACAGTGAATGAGTACCTGAACTTTTGCTACAGTGCTGGGGACTCAAATGCCTATTCTAATTCTTTCTCCATCATTCACAAAGGCAATGGCTGTAGATACTGATAGAACTACAATCTGTGGTTGGTTTAGTTTTGGTTTTTCTTGGATGAATTCCCCCTGTAGTGCCAGATTTGAACAATAAGGAATGACCTTAATTGAGAAGAAACCCATGATGGTGCGTGAGATGAGTACTGTTTAGCATCTTCACAAATGGCAGGGACAGTGAGATCGAGCACACCCTCAGCAAGTTTGCAGATGACACCAAGCTGAGTGGTGCGGTTGACATGCCTGGGAGACAGGATGCCATGCAAAGGGTCATCGACAAGCTTGAGAAGTGGGCCTATGAGAACTTCATGAGGTTCAACAAGGCCAAGTGCAAGGTCCTGCAGCTGGATCAGGACAACCCCCATTATCAGTACAGGGTGGGGGATGAAGGGAATGAGATCAGCCCTGCTGAGAAGGAATTGGAGGTACTGTTGGATGAGAAGCTGTTCACCTCAGAAAGGTGCTTTGCAGAAGGAAAAAAAGTTAATATAAACCTGTGTCAGGAACCGTATTTAGTTGCTCTTAAGCACTTGCTAGACTTGTAGCCTGTCATGGAATAACTGACTGATTCTTGGGCTTTGCAAGAATGCTTCCAAATCATGAGGGCATGAAGTGGAGCCCTTCCCTGGGAGGAGACCAGCTCTTAAGAGAGGGTGTATAGTGAGGGGGAGTAGGTAGCTGGGTGGGGGTTGATGTAGGGCTAGTGGTTATTTCACATGTTCTCTGGAGTTTTGGTGTTGTTGATACAAGAGAGATCCAAAAATGTATAGAGTTTTTGGTTTTTGTTTTTTTCTTTGATGAAAAACTGTAGAAGTACTGACTAATGTTTTCCATCTCATTTGAACAAGAATGAGGTAACTACCAATCACTGCACACATTTTTATGCTGTAGGAGCTGTATACGGTGTTCTTCAGTAAACACCTGCCTTGTAACAGGGATACAATGGAAAATACACTTATGGATTAATGCAGGTCTCCCCCATTAGAAACAGACTGAGACATTACCCCAGTATAAAACAATGCCTACTGTTTATATAGAACTTCTTACATGTAAATGTTATCATGCTATTGTAAGAGAGAAATATTACTATTTTTTACTGGTGCTAAGGCATGGAGAAGAAAAGATGAATTGTTCAAGGCCACCCACATCCCTAGCCCTGGTCTAGCTCTCAGCCCCATGCTTTCTTTAGCAGACAATATCTAATCTGCCCAGTGTAAGGAGGTCTTGAAATTACTGTTTGTAGCTGCGGATGCACATATGAAATTACAAGTACTTATTGCTGAACTGTGTCTTTTTTTGTCTTTTTGCAGATTGTAAAGTGTCTGGAATTTCCATTGAAACGGATAACAAAAATGTAAAAGCAGAGGAGTTCAAGGGTACAGTATGGGCATTGCTGTGAATATTTTTAGTATAAATATGGTACATGCAAACTGTGTATACAGAAGCTGTGCAGCTATTAAGATTGTCTTTTTCCTGAGCGGTCCAGCTCTTACAATCTGCATTAACTGTGCATTGACTTGGTCTTGTCCCCAGTTTCTCCTACTTGATGTGGGGTTGAGCTAGATACTCCCTAGAGGTCCTTTTCAAACCTTTTTCTTCCTTTATCTATTCTGTGATTCTATGACTTGTTTTATCAGTCCTTTATCAATCACTCTAACTTCTGCCTGGTTTCATTCCACCCAAAATGATGGGAACTGATAGAAAGGAGAAGCACTAATTATCTTGCACGACAGAGAAGTGAGGGACTAGAGAGAGAAAAATGGCAAGTCAGTTAATTTTCAGTAACTATAAGGGCTATTTACATATTTATATATGTGTATGTCATATGAAAAATTACTTCTAATAATGTGCTAGAGAAGTTAAGGAGGCAGGGAGGGAAACTTGATGTTTTCTGGGTAGGTGAGAAAGGGATCCTAACAGTGTGTATGTGAGGTTTGTGGGTTGTGAGGGGGGTTCTTGTTTGATTGTTTTTTTTTTACATTTGGTTGGAATGGAGAGAGATGGGAATTTGAGACTTGAAAGAACTGTTTGCTGAGCTTTAGCCTTCATTCATCTGCTCTGAGGTAATGATCAAGTATTTTGGAGGTATCTAAAGCTGTCAGCTGGGCTTCTGTCAAGTATTCTTGTCACTTTTGGGGGAGTAAAACTCAACACATTTAGAGCTCAAGACAGGTAAGAGAGAAGTTCTTCAGGTAATATTAAAGCTTGATTAGGTTCCGTCTTTTGATATATAGCTTGCATTTTGTTCTTTCACTCTTTTTATGGTAAAGTGAGATCAATTTAACATAGGTCAGGTGCCATGCCAGGTTCCTTTTGTGTAGCAGCACTAAGTGAATGGTGGGGGCTGATAGACAGAGGTATCCAGTTGGATACAACTGATCTGAAATGCATTTTTCTTTTCTTCTCTAACTCCTGTTCTTGTAGAGGAGGGTGGTTGGTCACTGAAACAGGCTCCCCAGGGAAGTGGTCACAGCACTTAGCCTGTCAGAGTTCAAGGAACATGTGGACAACACTGTAAGCCATATAGTTTAGTTTTAAGTATTCTTGCAAGGAGCAGCAAGTTGGACTCAGTGATCCCTATGGGTCCCGTCCAACCTGAGATATCCTGTTATTCTATAACCAAATGATAGCCTTCAGACTAGATGTAAATCCAAATTCAGCATTGCCCAGACTCGTCCAAGATCCCAGATGGCTTTTCCAGGTCTATCAGAGCCTGTACTAATGCACAGCATCCTGTGGGCCTACCATAATGCAAGTCAGGTAGACCTGTTCTGGAAATACCTCTTGTTGACTCTGTTAGTATGGGGGGAGTAGTAGAGGAGAACTATAAGGAGGGTTTTATTATGTTTTTGTCTTGCCTGTGTGTTCTCCCTTTCTTCCATGCCATTCCCCTTCTCCTGTATAAGATTAGTGGGAGAGCATCAGTCTTTTCCTGAAACAAAAAAATGTGGTATGTAAGAAAGAGACAACTCATTTAAGACAGAGGTGACTTGTTCAGCTGAGAACTCTTCAGCTGAGCTGCCTTTATGTCAGCTAATACAGACTAGCTCATGAGACCAGCCAACTGTCACAAGGTCAGTTGCAAGAGCAAGCTGAGCTTGAATGATGGCTTTTCTTTGTTAAAAGGATACAAAAACAAAATTGAAAGGAAACTTTAGCAAATCTTAAGATTCAGGAAGCCTCCACCCATCCACTCAACCTAAAGTCAGGAACCTCAGGCTTCCTGAGTGCACAGCATGTTTTTCAGAGCGGCCAGTGCATGTGTAACGTGTTTCTGGCACAGAATGCCCTCCTGCCTCACTTTTTCTTTCAAGTCTGTCTAGACATTTTTTTTCCCTATGAGAGATCACCAAGGCTACCGGTCTGGCCCCTTGGAAGCTTTGTACTTCTCTACAGAACAGACCTGGGAAATCAGACTCTAAAGGGTGAATGGGTAGATCAGTTGGTAGCTCTTAATTGCCCTTCAGCTGTGTTTGCTTAGACTGGAAATGAGGGTGCCAGTTAATGCAGATTGACTGTGTGTTTGAGCAGTGCCTCCTGAAAAGCTAGACAAGCATTGTCAAAACTATAAAGGCTTTTGATCCTTGATACTCTGGCCTGTGCTGGAAGAAGCCTAGAGGTGGCAAGGTCATTATTGTATTTGTTTCTTTTACAGAAGTTTCTGGGAGATGCTAAATTTTACTGTATTAATAGATTTGGAGCCAGTCAGAGGTGTGGATAAATGCTTTCCTCTGATGCTGTCTCCCAACGATTCATATTAATACCCTGACTTAAGAGTTATTTACTGGGGGAGGGGGGCCAAAATATATATTTCAGCATGCTTTTCCACAGAGAATGGAACTACTGAAAAACTGAGTTTCTCCCAATAAATACTGATGGTCTTTATCATCATGTCTGTTAATCCCTATCTGTCATGTCTGTGTGTCTGGTTTTGTTTGTTGCAGCCCTTTTTACTTGTTACTGCTTTTGCATTGAATAGGTCCTTGTTTGGGAAACCTTCTTGAGGTAGACTCTCACCTTCCACATACCCTTACAATAACAAATGTGAAATTGTAACTAAATATACAAATTACTTAGGAGAACGTTTAACCATCTTACTAGCGTTTTGTTCACGTGCATTAAGTTTACATTTAAACAGTTAAACTGCTGATGCTGAATTCAGAATGGTAATTCATAAAATATCATTTACGGGATCAGAGTCTTTTTAATGGTGGTCCGCTCACTGATAAAAATATTTAAACTTAAAATGAGGGTAGCAATACAGAATCTGTGCCCATCCAACATCGTCCCCAGCAACTGAAGTTTGATCTGAAGGCCACCGAAGTACGGAAAAAAATAACAGATTGTTTGTGTAAATCTGGAGAAGGCCTGATGCCATCACCTTGAGAAGTAGATATGGCCCTTACTGACTGCTCAAATTCTTTTGAAGAGAGAATATTAACTTGATGGAGTGTGAATGTGTACCAAACACACTGTTAAAATCCTCTATGCATTATTCTATTAATTTTTTTTTTGCCCCTCTAGAGGCTATTCTTAGCTGTAAGCACAAGTTTTCCAAAAGTGTGAGCTTAAGAATAGAATGGAAGAAAATTCAGTCTCAAGGAGTCTCATTTGTCTACTACAACAGTGAATTTACAGGTATAGTACTACAAACTTAGACTGATAGTTTAACATGTCATTCTTTAGCATAGATACAGACTCTTTCTTTGGGGAATAACATTAGGAACTGAACAGCTGTCATTTTGAGGAAAAGAATTCTTCCCCGGGGGGCCGAGAGGGGAAGCACTTAATATAATCATCAATGATTATTTTTTTAATGAAGTTGAATATAGTAAGACTGAAATGTAAGGAAAATGACATTCCTTGTCATTTTTCAAAAACGAAATTACATTTGGATATTAATTCCCCGAAACTACTGCAAGCTCTGCACTCCTATGCAACCAAGAGGTTTCTGAAGCCTCCTGTAGAGCTGGAGACTAAGGTATGAATAATGCAGCAATTTTTATATACATAAAATATAAACTCAGCTGTATACTTTAAATAATTTGTATTCTTTTCAGCAGTGGAATTTCTGCTTATATGTTCTAAAAAGGACTTGCCTCAGCTTCATATGGGTCTCTGGTACCTTGTACACAATAAATGAAGGTTGAGAAGTAAAATAAAAGCACAGTGATATTGTTGGTTTGTAGAGCTTGCAAGATGTACGGGTCCTGTTGATGAACTTGGGGTTTGGTTTATTTTCTGCATATATTTAGTTTAAAGAAACACCAGAACTCATGGTTCTGTGTGTGCATGTAAATTTACTTTCATAACAACCTATATAATGAAAAAACCTTGTTGTAGGAAGTCTGGCAATATCTTTGCTAAATGCATGCAGTTCTTCTTGCCAAGTTAAAATGTCAAATACTTTGCTGTGGTCTTGCTCACAGTTCTTTCAGGAAAGTAATTAAGTTAGTGATTGCTGCCCCTCTCATGGAAGATAAAGTCTTTTTTTGCCACCTGACTGCTGCTATACATGTTTTCTTGAAATATCTGCAGAAAAAAAACATTCCATCTTTCAACTAGAAAATATGACAGATGTAGGAGGTTTTTTGTTTGTTTTGGGGTTGTATTTTAGACCAAATGGACAAGTTGTGGACAGTTCTTACTCTCTTGGGAAGGGGATTATATGTTGCTCCTTGGTGATAGATAACTAACCCTGAACAAATGAACAACAGTTTATAAATTGTGTGTGATTACAGAGCAAGCCAATGAGACGCAGACATTTGCTATAAGCAAAGAGCAGAAACTTTTCTCTGTTCTCTCTTAAAGGTGATCTTCAAGGCCGAGCAGAGATGCTGAATACAGGAATCCGTATTAGAAATGTGACTAGAAGGGACTCTGGGACCTACCGCTGTGAAATCAGTGCAAAGAGTGAAGAGGGGCAACGCCTGGGAGAGGCTACTATTACCCTCACAGTATTGGGTACAAACTTTTTTACCCGGGCTTCTGTAACTGGATTTAATGATAGCAAGGGGTGTTGATGGTAGGGTTGTCTGTATGGTGTGTAGCTGCTGGGTTTTTGGGTGGTCTTTGGGCTGGGTTTATAAACACATGTACATCCTACAAGGTACTCACAAAAGAGCTTTGCAAAAGGCATACTTGCATTGGAAAGAAATATAACTAGGATTTTCTTGCCATAAATGTGGGTTTCACTTCTTGAAACTTAGCAAGTATACTGATCTATGTACTGGTGAAAATTCCATTTCTACTAAAATTGAAGTCATTCATTGGCTGAGAATCTGGATAAAATGATCATGGTGTTTGGCACTGGAAAGTCAGCATCTGTCAACATTTATCAAATATTCCCCAGCAGCAGTTCATTTCAATATGCTACAGTCTCCTCCTGTTTTTGGAAGGAGAAACTGCTGCAGTGTCTGTGCAATGCCAGCCAGCAAGAAAGCAATCTCTGGTCTTTATTTACAGAAGAGATGGTGCGGGCTTGGGGGGGGGTGGTTGTTCTTTATGGGTTTTCTCTTTGTTTTCTTTCCTCATTGGGGAATGCAGGGAAGAGAACATTCTTCTTATATTGTTCCTGGTATTTTTCCCCATAGATGAGTGGTAGAGGTTGGTGGATTTCTTCTTTTCTCTGTATAAGGAGAAAAGAAAATATTTGCTTTTGTAGTTTCTATACGGTATTGTATAGTTTTGGATTTTTTTTCTATAAAAAATAATTGATCTTTTAAAGTTATAAGTAAAATCTCAAAGTCCTTCATAAAGGATGAGAAATTCTTGAACTTCTGATCAATTCCAACAACGAGCTACTAAAACCCCCACTTATTTCTCCTTTCTTCTGTTATCTCAACAGCTTCCCCCTTTTAAACATGGCTTCTTAATTGAAAGTTGAAATCTTAGAGTCCAAAGAAGAGTGTGTGTGTGTGTGTGTTGCTCACAAACCTTTTTTGAAAGTTAATGTGGATTAGTATTTCACTTGGTTTTCTTTATTTTCACTTCTGATTTTAAAATCAGTCAAGGAAAAAATATGAATACTTGATAAGGTGTCACGTGTGTTTTTAATTTTCCATGAATGCCTCTTCACTCTTGGCTTTCTTCTACATAGATTTCTGTTACCAAAAAAAAAAAAAAAAAAGCTAAGTTCCTTTTCTATTCTTGTACTAAAAACTGGAAAAGAGACGTTTATCTCCATGGCAGATGGAATGATCACTTCTCCTGCATCTGTGTGTGGGAGTGTTTAATTTATACTGAAGTTTAGTGTCCAATTAGTTTTGTTCCTGTGTATTTACACAATGGCTATCATGGTGGCCAATCTTGGTAATTCTTTCTAACAGACATTTTTCAGAACTTCTTTTAATATAAAAAGACACCTTCCTCACTTCTGTTTTTAAGTACTGGGGCAGGGAAGGGGGGAATTGCTGGACTACGTATTCCCTGAGTTATCCCTCC
The DNA here is from genome assembly GCA_009867235.2 of Psittacus erithacus. Classification (NCBI taxonomy): domain Eukaryota; kingdom Metazoa; phylum Chordata; class Aves; order Psittaciformes; family Psittacidae; genus Psittacus; species Psittacus erithacus. The sequence continues at coordinate 17,998 of WYDI02014884.1, forward strand.
TCTGTGTGAGCAAGAGGTCCCATACAAGTAAGGTACAACAAACTCTCTGGGGTTGCATGAGGGTGTATAGATTGGAGACAGGATGACACAGCAGATGGTGGTGGAGGCTAGGAGCAGGCATCTTTTTTTAGCAGCTCCCAAATTTTGCTGTGCTCTCCAGTGGCAGGACTCAACCTTCAGTCTTCAACCCCTTCTCCATCACCTTATTTCATTAACGTGCTAGTTTCTAAGTAAGTATGCAAGTGCTGAGCTCCTCAACAGTGACTATCAAACTGTTGTCTTACAGACAGTACTGATAAAACTGTGTAACAAGTGCAATTTCATTGTCCAGTTGCTCCAACTATTCCAGTGTGTGAGGTACCCAGTTCTGCAATGACGGGAACAGTAGTGCAACTGAGCTGTAAGGAGACAGAGGGGTCCCCTCCATCTGAGTACCAGTGGTACAAGAACGGTGTTGCATTACTGGAAAAGACAGAAACAGGCAATGCGAGAGCAGCAAACATAACTTACACCATGAATAAGAAGTCTGGCACTCTGGTAAGTGTAATAACCAAATCTGTCATAACCACCTATCAAGAAGACCAAATTTACTGCTTAATACAATGACACACAGGAGTCTTAACCCAGAAATGCACAAGGTCTTTGTTGGAGATCAATGTCATGCTGAAATATGTGCTAACAAATGTAGAATGTGGTTTCTGCCTTGGGCTAATGACAAGCCATAGACACAGAGCGATACAGACAAATTGGGTGAGTTGCAAGGCTGCAGTAATGAAAAATGAGCAGAATATAGAAAATATATGACAAATTTCACCTTGTCAGTTAGCTACCTAGTGCCAGGTGAGAATGATTTCTCAACAGAGTTCTATTGGTAGTAGCACCTTAAAATCTGGAATAGCAACTTCATGCACTTCAGTGGGAGTGCAGTACTAACAGTGAACCTGATCCTCCCCTACAGTGGGCCTAAGGTCTTCATTCTCACAGTCCCTGCATTTGCCTTCCAAGATTTGAGTAGCATGGCTAGAGTACTTGCCAGTGAAAAGTATTTGATAAATAGTGCAGTTAAGCATTTCTCCATTGGAAGAAGAGAGAAGGTGCCATCTGGGGGGGGAGGGGAACATGGACTGACAAGGACAGATGCATTTCCCACAGGAAGTTCATGGATCACATTTTCGTAGTACATGATTATCATTTTTTTGTTAAAATGAACAAAATATTCTGATTTCAGGGATTCTGAAATTAGAGTGTCTAAGAAAATGCACTTTATTAGAAACTACTGATCCACTGAAAAAGAATCTCCTCATAGATCCACTCCATCTAGTTAAAATGTCCATCTAGAAGTCCCTCTTAGACCAGAAGCTGAAGGACAGGCAGCGTGACCAGGAAGCTGAATTATGACACTTTGTTTAAACAAACAAGCCTCTGTTGACATGTCAAAATTTCTGCCCCACAGGAAAGCCTGATTTTTATTTTTTCCTCTTCTCCATTCTGATAATGGTTTTGGACTCTTTCTTAACAGCTGTTTAACACAGTTACAAAGAATGACACTGGAGAGTATTTCTGTGAAGCCTCCAATGGGATTGGATTATCTCAGAAATGCTCAGTGAAGCGAATGCAAGTTGGTATGTGTCAAACAAAATAAGGGATAAAGCCAGTCTTGCAATAGGAATTATTCTATTGTGTGGTGCAACTGAGAAGCTAAGAATTATATCTTTTGATTATGGCATCTGGGGGGAGGAATAATAATATGAGTTCCTTCTATGTAGATGCTGGGCTACTTAAAGCATTCCTTTCATACAGCACAAACATCTCACTGCATTTCACAGAAAAGCAGCTAATCAAATACCTTAAAATTATTGCAATAACCAGCCTTTGGTTGCTAAACACTGACCTTCAGAGCAGTAGTACCCATGTGGAAGTCTTAATAATTCAGATTGCTTCTGTGGAAGGAGTAGAGGATGCTGTGCCAGTCCACTGGGTTATTTTTTTTTAAGAAAAGCCTTCCTTTTCAAACGCATTCGTGTGAGATCTTAGGGTATCTTACTGTAACAGATCAGATATTTAACTGTATGACTCAATTATACCTGTCAGAGGAACACTGAAGAAGTCAGTGTAGTTTAAAAAAACCCCACATATACAAATAAAAACAAAAAACCAAAACCAAACAACCCCAATGCTGCCTGTTTCTTTTCTATGCGCACAGAGTAGCAGGTGAGTAAGACATTGGTTAGCTAATGAAGAATTTAGCAATGGCTTGAAAGGCAAAGTTGATAGTCTATAGTAAGCCAAAACATGAGAGTGTTTTGGCAAAATATAAAACTAGCCTTGCAGATGGGATAGGAAAGCAGATAGTAACAAATCCTAACAAATACTGCACAGAATTTCATGTCCAAGTATTCCATAAAGCAATTATCCAGTGCTTTCTTAAAACTTAGCTGAAAGTCACTGTATCATGGCTTTTAATGCATTCCTAGTCAATTACCCTGGTCAAGTGTCCCACAAGCTACCTAGATAAAATCCCTCTGCTGTGGAAATAAGAGTCCTAAATTACTATCAACCAATGCACAAATATTGATAACTTTGGGGGTAAAATTCACAACCAAATATTAACATATGCTTAAAGTCACGATCTGAATTGGTAATTGGACATAAAACAAAAACCTGTGAAAATATTTCTGCTGGTTTATGCTTCTTTCTCCTAAAACAGATGATTGTCAGAACCTCTTGGAGATTACATCAGGAAATTGGCACGAGTCATCCCCTTCAAAATGAAAATGGCTATGTGTTCTGGTAGCTCAGTGTAGAGTTCACCTTTGGACGTAGAATCATAGAATAGCTACATCTGGGCTAAAGTATTTGTGGCCTTTATTGTACTGAATTTTAAAAGCCTTGCTGTCTAAAAATAAAAAATCACTGAATTTTAAATAACTGGCCTGAAGTGTTCTTCAGGACCGGGACTTGCCATCAGCTGTTTCAGTTATTTTAGGCAAGCTAACAATAGGAAAATGCTTGTTTTAAGACTTTTAAAGATTTTGAGTTATTTTCCCCTGGAGACGTACTACTTGAATGCTTATTTGGGATAGGTTTAATAAGGAGTATGTATCCCTTGAAGCCTTGTAGTCATTCCCTAATTTTGACCCGAACTAAGCAGCTGAAGTATGTCTAGCACTCCTGTCAATGTGCCTTTGATACTGTAGTGCTTTTGGACTGCTTATCTACATCCAAGTGTTACCGGCTGACTTATGCAGCTTGGGCCAAAGACCTCCAATAGCTACAAATGGTGCCTGTAGTAATTAGGGGGAAAACAAACACAGCCAATGGAAACTTTTACAACTTACAACATTGGACTTCTGTCTTGTAATTACAGATGACCTCAATGTAAGTGGTATCATCACTGCAGTAGTATTTGTGGCTCTGGTAATAGCATTGTGTGGCCTTGGAGTATTTTATGCCCAGAAAAAGGGCTACTTTACAAGTAAGTAAAATAAAATCACTCTTACATCAAAAGGAAAAAAGAAAAAAAAAAAAGTCTGTACTTCTGCAGACAGTAATGCATGTTCCTATTCATGAAGGCTCTAACTCCATGGTACTAAAAAGCACTACAACAGTAACTCTTTTTGTGCTGACATTTTTTCTTCTGCCAATTTCTACTGTAAAAGATACTTAAAGAATGACATGGAGACGTTTGTGCAGTTGCATAAGGTACCAAACGGCAATCTAGGGAGAGCAAGGAGCCGAAACCTAGGTCCTGGAGCCTCTCTGCTCTAGATTTGGGAGGGGATGGCAGAGGAAACATAAAAACCAGCTGTCAAAGTTCACTTTCAGACCAGAAGGTGCGAGTGGCTGAGTTCCGACCAAAGGGAAACAAAGTTAACTGGCTCCCTCTCCTGGGTCGTGGTGAAAGTGCAGGCGGAGAGTTTGCTTTTAAAGATGACTGCTAAACGCTCAACATCAAGTTACCCTCTCCTTAGGATCTACCTTCGTGCAGAAGGGACGCCAAATGCTGGGGTCTGAGAAAGTCCGGTGCCTGAAAGTAACAAGCTAACGGAGCTGCTGTTAGAGTTCATGCTCATGTGGAGGTTTATTTACCTTTGAAAGCAATCAAATCTTTTTCTGTTTAAACTCACACCAGAAGAGACACTTGGTTCACAAATTCCTAGAAACTGAAGAGCCGAATAAGCTCAGAATAACTATTTCAAAGGACTGTAAATCAGCCAGGGAAACTACTCTTGTGCTAATTGTTTTTCTTTTTTTCTTTTTCAGAGGAAAGCTCTTCCCAGTAAGTATCCTGATGCAAGGTAGTGCACAAATCACTGCAAACTTCACATACATTTCTGATTTAGTAATCAGGATGATTGTTTAAGGCCTTTCTCACATGACTGTTGTACGGTGGCCTTTTTGAACACTGAACTAAACCTCTGATCCTACGCACCAGCTGGTTCCCTTATTAGAACCAGTGTGTTGTCATAAAACAAATGAAGCATTATTACCGTGATCAGTGTGCAGAGATGTGGCTTTTTACAGTTGCTGTTTAAACCCCTAAATCAGCTACAGGTATGTGTCTCCTCTTCAAACTAATCTGAACTTCCCCCGTGTTTAAAAATTAAGTTTAAACCCATTACTTCAAGATAGTCTGTGATTTATACTGGCCATGAACTAGACAAAAAGCATTTCTGGAAGACCTTAAAAGACAAGCTAGGGAAGGTAACTTGACAGTGGTTCATGAGTCAATGGCAGCTACCTAAAAGCATTCAATGGATTTGTTCATAAATAAGATTCTCAAAGGGTTAAAATTAACACCAGAAAAGTCACTATTTAACCTGTGTTCCTTTCCTGCTCTATTAACAGGAAGAAGACCAACTATCAATCTACAAGTGAAAAGGCAAGTATTTTGTGCTTAGTGTGTTTGAACTTTAGATGTCTTCAAAATTTACTCATCTCTGATGGTATTGCACATATGCCCCTGCCCCTGACAAACTGTACATACCACCAGTACATGAAGACACCTTCTGTTTGCATTTATAGCTATTTTTTAATCTCTCCCTGTTCTATTTGCTTCTTTTATTCTTTTTCTTTAAAATGTCCTAGATTATTTTCCAGCTATCAGATAAACTAATAAGTAACAAACACCCTTACACTATTTGGCAGTATCACCTCTAAGCTGCCCACTTAATGATGCTATTTCTTGTGAAAACTTCCATTCTGCCTTGCTTTTGTCCATTCAGTTAACCAAGGAAATTAACTTGGGAGTCCAAATCAGCAGTGAAGGAAAGGTTTGGCCTTAGTTCCTCTAAGGCTTGACTGAATATCTAAGCTAAACTGACTACCTTCCCTCCCCTCGCTGCTCACATTGAGAGAAACTTACTTGAGAAAAACTGCACATTAATTGCTCCAGCTTTTCAGATTGGTGCAAGAATGAAGCTCCAACTAAACTTCAGCTAGAGCAACTTAATTTTATGATCTGTAATTTAAGGTCACATTAATAGCCTTAAAAGCTCATTAACCACCACCCATTTCTTTAATCAAAACAGAACATATGGAACAGCATAAGCTTATTCCTTCACCTAATATACAAGAAACTTACTGAGGCCAGCTGCCTGGTTGCTCTGAGTGAGGAGTAAACTTTGAAGAGCTGTGGTATCTGTTTACCAGTATTAATGCAGCACACAGGAATCAGATGCTCAACAGAGCTGTTTGATACTTGTAGTTTTTAATAAGCCACTTCTGCATAGCAGTGCATTGCGTAGACTTCCTTTTCACGTTAACTAACAGCGCTTTGGGCATGCTTCTTTTCAAACTTGATGCCTTAGCTTCTTTGAAATGTAACTCAATGTTAATCTGGTTAAAATCCTTGAACTATTACTTATGTTAACTTGTTTGCTTCATTTAGGATTTCAAGCATACCAAGTCCTTTGTTATTTAGAAGATTTCTGCCTCTGTGAGGGACATCAAATGACTACTTGTTATACAAAAGTATCAAAGGGATCTTTTGACCTCTACTCTGTAAATAGTTTCCATGTACTACATGCTGAAACTAGAAACTGCCAATGTTTAGATCCAGTCAATGTAATTGTGATTGCTTTTTAAGAGAGAAAAGAAACCCCAAACTGCACAAGATCCCCACTCCCAAGACGACCAAACCCCTTAACTTAAAGATAGAATTAAACTGAATGTTCAAGTCAGCTGGTGTGAAGACTTTTCGAGCAACCTGGTCTAGTGGAAGGGGGGGTAGAACTAGGTGATCAATAAGGTCTCTTCCCTGCCAAACCATTCTACGATTCTCATTTTGTTCATGTATACACGCAGCAATGTTGAATTCAGTCTTACAGCTTGGAACAATCTATTCAAATAACTTTCACTGGTGATCTTGCTACCACTACTTCTACTACCTATGTCTCCATCATTGTTAAGCGCTCAAACTCTCCTGCAATTCTGATGACTTAATACCTCAACATTGTTATTAGGTTTGCCAAAGCCATCTACAAGACTGTAAGTAGTTGTGCAGACTTTAAACTCACTATCCTGACAGAATAAAGCATCCTGTAATTTAGTCTGAACCAGTGGTTCATTGTCTAATACAAAATGCCTACAGCTTCTCTTCCACAAAGCAGTCTCTCACTCTCTCTGTAGACTGCATATGTAATTTCATTCTGAAGAAAAATCACGCCAGTATAACTCAGGCTGTAGTGTCTGGATCTAAGTTGTTGAAGTGTCACAAATAAATAGTTGCTCTGAACCTGAAGTGTTTGTGTCAATAGTTAAATTACTAAAATTTAAATCTCACCACCTCATTAACAGGTATCAGCTGCTTCTGTAAGAGTAACACTTCACCTGTAAAATTAGTAGACTTTGCCTACATTTTTGCCTCCGCAGGTCCATTCCATTTAGGGTTCATGGGATTTTTTTCTGCAGAAGCTTTTTGTACGTGACCAACTCAGAAAAACAAGTAGCTCCTTCTTGATGTGTCATTAACAATGTTAGAACTCCTCAGCACTACAACATCGTTTTGCAGTTAATACTGAGAATACTACTCAGCTGCCTCAGTCACCTGAAGATCACAGCTAACTATGCTTACAATGCAGTTAAGAAATTATTCACACTTCTGAAATCAAACTGCAACACTGCATTTATTAAGTTACAACTGGTGCCACATTCAGCAACTCCACTGATGTATGCTGCTGTTTGGCATGCAACCTGCAGAGATCACTTTGGAGTATCCTCAAAGCTGGGCTCTAGAGGAGGAAAAGGAGAGAGAAAAGTCGTATTAGCCTCTCTTCAGTCCAGCCTTGAATAGCACAATTCACTTGTAATTTAAAGAAAGCTAAACATTAAGTTGGCAAGCTAAAGCAAGCTCTTGAACACTGCAGTCTTGTACACCACCACTTAATTTGTTATCAGGGTATGACTGGATGTGGGCGGCACTAAAGAACAAAGTATGCTGGAGACAGGTCTTTTCCATCTTAAAGGAGTTAGGCATAAAGTTTAAGACAGACATGCACCCTACTAACATTTCTGCCTAAACAGCTTTAGCATCACCTGGGAAGGGGAGAAGGAACAGAGAAGATGAAGTCATCAACCAGAACTTATTGGACTTGACACTAATATTTCCAACATAGTTCTGGTGTAAGAACAAGTAACCAAGCAATTCTTTCCTCTTGGTTAGTGTCTTACAGCTGATTCGAGCTGAATGGAGCACACAATTCCAGTTCCACTCAGCAAGATACTCTCCACATACAAACACTGATGAAGGAGGTTTTGATGTCAAAGGTACAAAGGGCTTTTGACAAGTGGGCTATTAACACCTGTTCTCCTTGCTACAAGGAGTCTTGAGAGGTAAGGCTCATCTTAAAGGAATCTTCACTGAGACAAAAAGTTATTTCTACCCATTAGGCACTTAGTTTTGAAAACTTGCCGAAATTCGGTTAAGGATAGGCAACAGTGGTAAAAGAGCAATCTCCCCCCTCCTTTGTGCTGTTCCTATGGTCACAAAAATTTTTTTACTTACAAAAAAATACTAATGAATTGTTTCACGTAATACATAGGAATAAAGATGAATATAAAGAAACTGCATCCCTAAAACTTAGGAAGAAAAATGCCATAGGTCCTACTTTACAGATGCTCTGTTTTATTTGCACCAGTAACAATCTGACACTAAATCCTTTTTTAATCTAACTGAAATATCACAGAAACACAAAATATTTTTAGATGTGTTCCTAGTCTGTATCAGAGTTCCCAGTTAGTCTGCCTATGGTGGCTTGACCTTGCCTAGCTGCAAGGTATATACCCATCCTTGTGCTCTCTTGCTCTTTCCCCTACCTTCCTCTCCAGGAGGGTTACAAAGGCAGGCAGTATTTTTCACCCTTTAAATACTCTGTTGTCACAGAGGTGGCACTAGTGTCACTGACTACCTCAGCTGCAAACTGCAGTGCTCCATTTTGAAGCCAAATGAAACTGGCTATGCCTGATGTGTGGAGACACACTTCCTGCCAGAGGTCACCCTGCAGGCCCCCTCTCTACCAAAACCTTGCCACATAAACCAAATACACTGGCACATTCAGAACATTGCTGAACCCCAGCTACTTACAGCTTACTAGAAAGACAGCTAAAGCCAGGTTTTGTGGGGGGTAAGCTAAAATCGTTTGTGAACAATGAAGACTCTGAGCTGTACCTACATAAGCAAGTAAAGGAAAAAGGACTACAGGAATGTAGTTGCCTTTATGTCCTGAGGCAGACAAGAGTCTGTGCAGTTTCTCTATAATCTTGATAATCAATTGTCACAAGCATTCTTCTTGTCACAATCAGTTGGGGTAATACGGAAACATGCTAACACAAACTTAGTGCAGTTAAACAGAAGCCATACCCAAATAACTGAAGAAAAAGGTTTAATGTAATTTAGTCACAAAGTAGTTGTAAGTAGCAAAGTTAAATTCTGGGTTCATTTTCTGAAATCACTGACTTTACAGATGAGCTTACAAAATTTACAAATTGCACTTTGGATGACATAGAAAACTAGTTTTGAAATTAGTTTGCTGACATCTTTGGAAGGATGAGAAGAAACTAGCACACAAAAAAGCCACACTGAAAAGCCCCAAAATAACAGGACACGGGATATTTCTTCAAGGTCTTTGAAGGGTGATTTAAGATAGCCTGATCTGACTGTAAGTTTTGTTAAGCACCAGGGTAAGTCCACACCTTTACTGGAAAAGGCAAATATAATCAAAAAAAGGAGCCAGATAGAATCAGATGTGGAGTCTGCAAAAGTAAGGAGATTGACCACAGGCATCTTACACGAAACTAACAGACCAAATAAAAACTAAATGGGAAAACCAGTCAGTGAACATGCCCTTACTTGCAATTAGAAATTAAGTAAGATTGTTTACTCACCTTCAAATTTAAATTCTGGAAACTTGGTTAGATCTCCCCCACCATATGCCCGCTGAAGTCTAGCAAGGGATTCATTCATTTCTTTCTGAAATTCAGGGCCTGCATCAACAGGCCCTCCAGCTTGCCTACAAAAAAACCCCAAAAAACAAAAACAAAACCAACCACTGAAAGTTCTGATTAACACTTTAGTCCTGAAGTTTCATGTGGAAGCTCTACATTTTCATGGCCATTTATGAATTTAGAACCTTTCTGATAACCAACTAAAGCAAGCCATTTAAAGAATTTCCAAAAGTCAAAATATGACACACCTTTGGTCTTCCGCACGAACAAGGTTCTTGAGGTAAAGTACAGGCTTTCTACTATCAGTGATGAAAATCCAAATGACTGAGGTAGCCTTTTGAGATATAAAGCTACACGGAGTATCCAGGCTTTCAGAATTCTTAGTTTCAGTTGTTCCAGGTGGGACTTCCTAATAAAATTATGATCTGTACCTCTCCTATTTCTGAATTAGTGATCTTGGCTAGTAAAGCTTAACTGTTCTTGCAAAGAGAACACGTGTCGAGTACTAAACAAGCAAAAAGACCTAAGAGACAAGGCAGGGTACCATGCATTCATGTAGAATCAGACAGGAATTTCTTGAGATACAAAGGTAAAACAATTAAAATAGAAACTCTTTAGATTACCAATGCTCAGCTAAGCCATCACACTTGGGATTGGTAAAGCCACCAAAAATACACCTCCATAAGCAGGCTAGTTTGTAGGTGTGGAAACTAAGAGACCTAAGAAACAATAGAATTCAGGAATGGCTGCTTTCCTTCCCAAGAATAAATTACACAAAATTGCCAGAACAAAGAAATAGCTGATTTTCTTCCCAAAAATAAATGACATGGAATTGCTAGAGGTTTAATTTACTATTAAGTAGTTCATTCAAGAATCTAAGATTCCATTTTGAATTAACTGCTTATTAACTTGAGATACTTAATGAATCAGCCTCACAGTTCCGTTAATTCTCAATTGCTTTTTGAGACTATTTCCATTTCACTTCTGGAAACAGGACTGAAGAACAGGCGCTTTCCCCCAACCAAAATAAAAAAAGGGGGGTGGTGTTCTTACTTTTTTCCTATTTACAGAGCACATATATGGGTAAAAATTAACACACTGGCACGTTCATGTAGCGCGTACTGAATGCCCTAACTCCTCATGAAGACTGACATCAGGTTTACCTTTTTTTCCTAATGGGGGAAAAAATGGACACTGTCTGTTAGGTAAGCAAGAACAAGCCTTCTTACTTGTGACACTACCATCAAGTGTTTCAGGAAAGAACACCTTGAGCATTTACAGACAAACCCACATACCTAGCACATTTCAGCATTTGTCAAAAACGTTATTCCCGCTTTTGCCATCAGCCTCAAAATAATTTCCTCTACTTACTTGCTCTTTGTGTTGTATTCTCTGATCTTGTCCAAGAAGAGCTTTTGAACTGGATCGAGCTCTTTTGCCTTATTAAAGACGATAGCAGAAAGCCCTATGTTTCTGCGCAAGTGAGTGGAGACACTGGAGCGAAAAATGGACGAGAGTCGCAAAATCTGGTTCAGAATCATGACGACACTAGCGTTTCCACTAAAAAACAGAAACCCCAAACAGGAACACAGAATTAGCTCTTCCCGCAATGTGCAAAAAGCAACATATTTAGTTCAGAGATGAGCTTTAAACCATAACGAACACTTAAAGCAGGCAGCAATCTGGCGAGAAAACTCGAGCAGTCGCTGAACCCGGGAAGCACGGATCACGACCGCTCTGCCCGCACCGCCACCGAGACTAACACGGAATGTCAGGTTTTGCCTCACTTAAAGGAAAAGTAACAGCTTCAACCCAGCCCAATCCAGCAGCGGCCGCGGCCCCACCGCTCCCCGCGTGGGGATCTCTGGACCACCCGCTTCGGCAACCCCCAGCAACGACGGGGCCAGGAATGGCCGTTACCCCCAGGGCCAGAATGCCCCAAGCGCAAGGCAACGGCGGCGGACGAGGAGCCACCCACCGGCACCGAGGGGCGAAGGGTTCGGCGCTCCGCGGCACCGCACCGGCCCAGCTCCAGTCACCTTGGGACAGGAGTCACCACCGCCGCCCCGCCTCTCCGCGCAGTGCACGCCGGGAAGCTGGCCCAGCCCGCCGCCACACCACCCACCCCCCCGCCCTTGCACACGGGGTACCCGGACCGACGGGGGCGGCGCGCATCCTACCGGGCGGTTCGGCGCTGCGGACAGCCGAGGTACGGGGAGAGTGAGCACGGAAAGCCCCCACACGCACCGTTACCGTCGGAAGCCCACTATACGCTTCCGGGTGAGAAGAAGCGGTTCGGAGTAACAGCCACCACACGCGGATTGGCGGCGCGCGGGGGCCCACGGGAGCTGTAGTTCCCTCTCCCGCGCGGAGGGTGGCGTTGTCGGCGCGCGCCCTCCCCACCCGGGCCCGCGCTGGGCCGCGCTGCCCAATCCCGAGCGCGCGACGGCCCCCTCAGGGCGGCGGCGGCGGGACCCACGGGAGCAGTGAGAGCCGCGGCTGGCGGGAGCTGTGGTGCGGCCGCTCCGCTCGGCGACCCGACGGCGGACGGCGGCAGCGGCGGAGGGTGAGCGAGCCGCGGCGCGGCCTGGCGGCACGGCCCGTGTTTTGTTTCCGTTTCTCCCCGGCGCCGCGAGTCTCATTTCCGTTTCGGGTTCAAACAACGACGAGGCGCT
>WYDI02014884.1:30212-42660 GCA_009867235.2 Psittacus erithacus
ACGTGCACGCGGCCCCGCCCGGCGGCGGGAGGGTCCGTGGTGACGGCTCTGGGGCGCCCTGCCCCGAGGGGCCTCGGCGCCGCCGGTCGTGTCCTGCGGGAGGGAAATGGAGGCAGCGGCGGCGGAGCTCGGAGAGGGGCCCCTCGTCGGGTGTCGCGGAGGTGTCGCGCCCGCGGGAGGAGGGTGCAACCCTCCCGCTCGGGTCCCAAGTCGGGCAGCCCGGACGGACGCCCGCGGGCTTTTCCGGAGCGTGAAACTTGCCTCTGTTTGTAAAACTTACTTTGGGTGAAAACCTAAAATGGTATTTGGCAGCTTGAATAGCTCTTTGCTGGTGTTCAGGCAGGTACGGGCTGCACAACCGCTTCTCCTAGATCGGGTTTATTTTCTAACGTCTGACTGAGGATAAGGAAGCAGAACGCTTGAAACTTGGTATGACTCCACCCCGTTAAGTGGTCCACTGTCTGAAATCCAAATCGGCAGATAACTTGCAAAACCTGATCGATTTGTAAAGGATAGGTTGTCTGCTGTGTTACCTATTTCGTGTTGGTATCCCAATTCTATTAATAATAGGGATTGATAGTACCAAATCATCTGTGAACACCAGAGTTTGCCAAAAGCACAAATATCCCCATGATTTGGCTTCAGTGTAAGATGATAATGCATCTGGGTTCCAGTAGTTATCCCCCACATCACGGATATCTGGTAGGATAGGAAACACTAATTCTGCTAACAGGGTTTGTGCCCTTATCATCATGGGTGTGTTACTTGCTAAATTCCTTGTGTTCTAGGGAAAAGATAGCTCTTAACAGAACATTGAGACTTCTCCCCTGACTGCAAAAGCCAAACAGTAAAAGATGCTGGAGTAGGAGTGGACTGTCATGCAGGGATTAAAAAAAAAAAAAGAAGCTCTCTTGATAGGTGACTTCTTTTATGTTAATGAAGGTCTGTGTCAGGCATTATGGTCAGATTTCTTCTTGGATAGCAGGTGAGTCTTGGGCTTTTTAGGTTGAAGGAAAAATAAAACCAGAGATCAGTAGGCTGAACCTTCCACAAATTAAACACGGTTTTCTGTGTTCCTCCAAACAAATGCTGCTGTTGTAGTATTGCTACCGTATTGAGTCTCCCAGCAAGCCAAGCTGTTTGAATTAGCTTGTCTCTTAGTAGCCTATAGGGAAGGCTCAGGAAGCTTAGTCCCATTTGAACCTATGTACTTTTTCAATCTCTGCATCGTCCTGTAGCAACAAATTTCGACAGACTTTATGTGAGATGATTTATATCATTAGGAGTCTGTTCTAGCATGAGAAAGACTGAGTAATTTTCCCCATTAGGTTTCTCTGAACTGTTAATGACTTTACATGTTTTCATAATGGTTAAGCTGATTCCCCCTTTCTCACATCTGTGCTCAGTGGAACCGTCTTTCTCCCTCTTTCTGTACCTGCTGTCTGTGCCTGTGCTCCCCTTTCCTACCTCTGCATGATAAGCAGAGATGTAGTAGAGCCTGTGAGATAAAGCCACAAGCTGCCTTTGAAGAGTGAGTGAACTTACTAGTCTAACTGCCAATTTGAAGTCCAGTCCATAGGGACTTCATAATATCTTACCTAATTCAGTACAGTTACTATGCTGTTATAATATTTACTCACTGTGCATTGCTTTGCATTTGCCAATATTGAAAATTTTCTGCTGGAAATCATTCAGAGATTCAAAGAGGGGAGACCTGCGGATGATCTTTCAGTAGGTCTGCACAGTTTTCTCAATAAATAACTCAGGAATACATGAAGGAACAGAAACTAGCCTAAAACCTTTTGTGACCTTACTGGTAAACTCCATCACAAGAAAAATGATAACTCGTGTTGTTTTGAGGTTTTAATTTGATTGTTAATACAGGAATGAATTTCCCCCCTTTTCTATGATACCCGTTAGATTCTTTGGGAATTTTCATTAAGTGACTTTGCTCAAGTCTTTTAACAGTCAACCAGATCACTTGTGGCCATGCAGGTGTCAGTTCTTTCAGATGTTTAATTAAGCTTGTCTGCATTCTTTTGAAGTGGTGTTTCATTCTTCCCCGTTTATCATGAAGATCATTTAAGATTAAGTGATCTGGGAATTGGACTCCCTGGGCCCTCTTCAGTGTACACCAACATGCCAGTTCAGTGGGCCCTACCCAGCAGCTAGGGGATTTTCAGAGTCTGTGAGCGGAACAAATTCAGGTTCTGCTTCTGGTGGTAAGTTATTAATGAAGTGCTGTTTACCTTCTGTCTAGCCCTAGTAGTTTCTTGTAGCTTGATATCACATGCAGCACTTGATTTATTTGAAACTGATTTTACAGAATAGTTTTTGAAGGAGATAATGAGTGGTTTGGATTTCTTTAAACCTTTTCTGTGACAGTGGTATAACGTAGTTGGTCACTGTTCCTTTTAAGAAGTTTTCAGGTTCCTTTACTAACTTGTCTTTAATAAATTCTCTTATGAACAGTTGTGTTTGGCATAGAGTAGTCCCTGGGAAGGAATGATTCCAGGATAGAAATCTTTCTACTCTTTTGTGGGTGTTTAAATAGTAACATGTTTTGCTTTTTCTGCTGTAATTTTTTTTTTTTTTTTTGACTCTGTTCTCCTACTTCCTACTCCTTTTCCTATGAGTTGGTGGTGGTATTTGTTGTGAACTTTTAATATAATTTGGATAAGTTCTTTATCATATGTATTTCATACTTATGATGTATGGATGGTTAGTGAAACATAATAATATACAAACTATGTCTTTACAGACCAAATCCTTTAATTCTTTCTTTCCCACTTATGTTCCAACAGACTCCAGTATTTTACAGGGCATGAAAATCTGCAGTGTCAATGACAACATTCTCAATGACACTGCATATTTATTTTTAGTGTTTAGTTTAAAAAATGTTTGATAGGACACAACCCATCATATGGTTTTGTTGATCAATGACTTACCAAAAAAATTCTTTTTTGTTCACAGCTCTGTTCTTAAGACATTTTAGCCATGACTAAGAGAGAGGCAGAGGAGCTGATAGAAATAGAAATCGATGGAACTGAGAAACAAGAATGCACTGAAGAAAGGTAGGAACTGTGTTTGCTTTTTGGGGTTTTTAGGCTGCAGTTGATTCAATTATTTGTTTTCTTTAGTTGGTTTCAGATTTGTGGCTACACACATGAAGTCTGGTTATGCAGATTTATTATTGAGTATTGTGCAATGCTTCAGAGACGGCCATGGTTATGAAATAAGTACAAGTGTTTCCTAGCTAGGTAAAAGAAGTAACTTTAAACTGGCAGAAGTGTCTGGCTCAGTATGATCTCTGTAACCCTGCTGTTGATTGTTTCCACGGTTTTTCAACTTTCTTGCTGGATAGAGAGTTCTTAATTTTGCTTGTGCACACTTCAGTTATTCTGTTTCTTAACCAGTGGTGGTTTTCTTGAAGTGGAGCAGTAGCCACTATTGGAAACCAGTGGAGTGCTGTCAGTGTTCTTCAATCTTAATTGCTTAAATCCCAAACTGTTTTGTTTATCTCTTGCTACATTCGTAGTAGTTCTCTTCCCCTACTTGCATGTGTGTAGGAATATGTCTACATGTACATGCTACAAACCTTCCAGCTTCAGTGTATCCTTCTGTAATTGAGATGAACCTCTCAGTCCATTACTTTACTGTTGCACAGGGTCATTTGTTTTTAACAGAGCAGAAATTACGTTCTGTATCTGTTGACTATATTGCTGTTTGGGCCCTTGAAACAGTAGATTCTGAAGTCAGATATCTTTTGACTTCATTACTTCAACCTTGTTCCTGGGTTTGTTGGGTTTTTTTTTTTTTCCTAATGCTCCCCTCATAATTTTTACAGCTGTTTTTCAAAGCAGAGAGGTGGTTAATATGCTGGGTAGAAATAGCTGAGGCTGGCAGGTCAGCTGCTTCTTAAGGATCTGGTTTGGAGAACTGATTCAAACCCACAAACTAGTTTCTTCTTACTATGAGCTCCTTGTAAATTTTTAGTACTTATAAACTGACTATTTGTGTATACTTTCTGATTTCCTTCTGTGTAAATGTGGAGTGACCAGCAACATGTCTAAGGTTGTTGTTAAGACATGAGTCACGTAACATTGATGCTTCTGAATGCCTATGCCAGTGCTGTCATTATTTTAAGTGCAGGACAACCATGTCACATGACTAATGTTTCATTCAAGGCTCCATGTTGCTGCTGTTATTTCTGGTTGTCTCTTGCATGCATCAAGCTTAATCCTTGTGCTGACTGGTGAAAAGGCACAGACAATTGCTCTGTGAGAGTGGATTTTTTTTCTTCTTTTTTCCCCCCTATCTTTTAAGTTTCTGTGTTTGTTTTTAACTTTAATAGCTTTTAAGTGCAGTATAGGCAAGGCAAATAAAATCAGTTTACATGCAAGTTAATATAGTGATTGTGACAATCTCTTGAAAATGATCTGAAAATAATTGCAGTATTTAACCTAACTTTTTAATGGCAACAGTGTAAAAGGAAAGTTGCATGACTGTAAAATCAATGGGACCAAACTTAGTAATTCATGCTCTACTCAAGCTAAGAGTTTTTCTTCGTGATATTAAGATTTCAGAGCCAGTATTATCTTTTGTGTAGTTCACGTCTAACTTTTATAAAGCTTTCCTATACCACTGTATTAACATGTAAGTAATTATTTGTTGTATTAATTTGGTATTTAAGCATCGTTGAGCAAACCTTTACCACAGCAGAATTTGTGAGTCAAGCTATTGACATCAATGAACCAATTGGAAATCTTAGGAAGTTGCTGGAACCCAGACTGCAGTGTTCCTTGGATACACATGAAATTTGTTTGCAAGATATCCAGGTAAACTGAAAGGCTATGAAAGACTTAACCTCTTAATGGAGAAGCATTTTGCATACTTTGTCCCTTCCATTGTTCAAGGAATTCATGCTTTATTTGGTATATTAATTACAATTAAAACCTTGTGTTAGGTTTGTTATCATCAGACCATTGAATACGTATGTACTAATTCAGTGTGAATAAAATCAAAATACTTCTGGGGTTCCTGGTGCGGCGGTAAGAAAGGAAAAAATTACCACCTTGCAGGTGAAAGAAGAATGAGGGCAGCAACAGTACTGTCTTTTCTTGAAGTAGCTCACTGTTGTGGTTTAAGGCCAGACAGTAACTCTGAACCATGCAGCCGCCTGCTCACTCCCCCACCTTTTTCTCTGCCCTCTGCTTCCAGAGGGATGGGGAGAAGAATTGAAAGAATGTAACTCCCACGGGTTGAGATAAAAACAGTCCAGTAACTAAGGTATGACACAAAACCACTACTGCTACCACCAATAATAATAATGATTGGGGTAAAATAAAGGGAGAGAATATGAAACTAAAAGGGAAAAGGGAAAAGAAAACAATAAATACAAGTGCTGCACAATACAACTGCTCACCACCTGTCGACTGATACCCAGACCAGCCAGAGCAGCGATCTGCTCCTTCCGGGTAACTTCCCCCCAGCCCATGTAACTGGGCATGACTTGCTGAGGTATGGAACCCCTGTGGCTAGTTTGGGTCAAGTGTCCTGTCTGCTTCCTCCCAGCTTCCCATGCCCCTCCTCGCTGGCAGAGCATGAGATTGAAAAGTCCTTGATCAGACTACACATTATTTAACAACAACCAAAACCATCAGTGTGTTATCAACATTGTTCTCAAACTAAAGTTGAAACCACTGCATTGCACATCTACTAAGAAGGAGAAAAATAACTATTACAACCAAACCCAGGGCACCCACATAATTTGTTGCTGCCTGAACTTCTGCAAGTCTTAATCTTGTTTTGAATCTACATAAAGCAAGAAGGTTTTTATACTGTTCAGGTGCATAGATAGCAAAATATTACTCAAGAAATGCCCTCCTATGTTTACAGGCGTCACCACATGTTAGACAGTATAAATGTTTTGCATCATGTGTACCTGCATGTTCTATTTGTAGTTATAATCAGACATCTGTGGCTTCTCCAGAAACAACAGGGAGAATGCCGCTTTAAAGAAGAATATTTATGAAAGTGTTAAAAACTGACAGTGGGAATTGTAAATACTTTTCACAAAGTGAAGGTACTTCCAGGTATTGCATTGCCTTTTTTTAGGTTAAATGTCCCTGTAAATGAAACTACTTTGAACAGAACAGAGTGTCGAGTTTCAAATTCCAATCAAATTCTTTGTCATTTACTCTGTCTACGTAGTGCTAAAAATACGTGCATGCTTCTTCAGAAAATTTGCTGCAGGCACTAGGTGTTTCTGAAGTTTAAAGAAGAATAAGTTCCTGTAACTGTGAGACTAGTACATATTTGTAATGTTTATTTTGCTTTTATCAAGCTGGACCCAGATCGAAGTCTTTTTGATCAAGGAGTAAAAACAGATGGAACAGTGCAACTCAGCGTGCAAGTAATATCTAGGCAAGGTAAGCAGTTATGTTTGTCTGTTGTACAGACAAATTAATATTGTAGGGATACTTGTGAGTAAACCGAATGCCCTACTATTCCTAGCTGTAAAATTGAGAATATCACTGAATGGTCACATAGCTTCAGAAAGTCTCTTCCATAGTGTGCTGTGGTTATAAGTAGTAGTAATTAAAATAAATGTCATAGATTGATGCTATTTGAAATGTTTTTTTATAGTAACATTATATCAATTTCTAAGTTAAAAAATCAAAAAACCCAACAGCCCCTGTCCCCCAAACTCAAACAAACCTGGGTCAAATAGTGACAGTTACAGTATGAGGCTTTCATTAACAGTCAGTAGTTACTCATACCAGAACGAGTATCTAAGCAGGCAAAAGATTTTTGATTTCTAGGTACGTGACAGCTTCATCTTTGTGAGGTGAGCTTGTGTGCTTTGTGAATGATTAGATTATGAGAGTATATGCAGTTAACTCAAAATCTGTTTGAAAGGCTGGAGTCTCTATTTGGTTTTTCTTCAGATGAGGAGTCATGAGTAAACCATTGTGCCACCACTCACTGAAGACAACATTCATGTTGTGCTCTGGGAACAGCTACAGATGTTTGTTGCCATATTGTCAAACAAACAATGACAGGTTCCTACTGAAGTAGTTTGTATTTTCATCTCTGTTTTCAGTTAGGTCATCAAAGTAGGTCAGCAAAATTTGGGGAGCACATTCTGTTTTCTTGTGGCTTCGGTGTAATTAAGAAGGAAGCCTTTCTGTTTTGTATTAACAGTATTAAGTAAAACTGATTTGTATTTAATGCTTAGTGTCAGGTGACTAGTGCTAGGTTGAATCTGCAGTTCCCCATGTGTAATGGGGATTGGACTATCTGGTTTTAAATACAAAGTAGAAATACCCTTCAGGGAACTAGAATATCTGTTCTTAATTCATGCCCAGTAACTTGTGGCATGCAGTGCTCAGCCTTCCAGTTTCAAAAGGGTGCGGGCGATAAATATCTTCACTATTATCTTCCATTTCCTTCCTGAGGTTTGGTTTGTTTTTCTGTCTTCTTGAATGTAGAACTGAGGTGCGTGACCATGTAGCACAGGAGTTGCTTTCATCCCCATCCCCTTAAAAGAAAGAAACACCTGAGTATTAAATACTTGTGTATAACTTCAAGTTCATCTTCCGTGTTGTTATTCAGGCCATGCCACTTGACTCTTAAGTGACTTATAAAATTTTGATTAGCTACCTGTAAATTCAAAGGAATAAACACCACCTGAAGTATAGTCCACTGTAGTTCTTTTATAGCATTTCATACAAAGATATCTGAAAACATGAAGAACTTTCTAGTTTTGTTTTAACTTGCTGTTGAGCACATCACCTCTTGCAGAGTACTGAAAGAAGATATTAACTCCTATATGTAGATTCCAGAGATAGCAGGGAAATATTGTAAAGGCAGAAAGAAATGCCTCTTGGCTGGAGGAAAGAGGTGGATGCTTGTTCTGGATTTTTTTGGGTTTGCTTTCCTACCCCCCCTCTTTGGTTCAGTGTATTTCTTACAGGTCAGAATACTTGTTCTTTATGCCGCATGCTGAGCATTCTGTTCAAGATTTGTGAAATGGATCACCTAAATAAATCAGGAAGCTCTAATACTGGGGGAGGGAAAAGGGGCAGTTTTCTATTCTTTGTATTATGAAGGAGCAGTTTTGTATTATATTTACTGAAGTATATACTGTGTAATAGAATATGTCATTCTAATTTAGGACACTTGCAGAAAATTGATGATGCTTTTGTGTCATGTTTCTTTCTGAAGTGTGCTAACACCTATTAATCAGAAACCTTTAAAACAACTTTTTAATTATATTTGCTTTGCTGTCTTTTAAGTTTTGTGTTCTTTTTGAACCTAGGGTTAGAGCCCAAATTAAACATCCTTGAAATTGTAAAGCCTGTGGAAACTGTGGAGGTAGTGATTGATCCAGATGCTCATCATGGAGAGGCTGAAGCTCACCTTGTTGAGGAAGCTCAGGTGATAACCTTGGATGGAACAAAACATATTACAACAATTTCAGATGAAACCTCTGAACAAGTGACACGATGGGCTGCAGCATTGGAAGGCTACCGCAAGGAGCAGGAGCGTCTTGGAATACCCTATGGTAATAATACATGGCTCTGTGTGTGTGTGTGTGTTGGGTTCTTTTGTTCATTTGGGGGATTGTTTGGGGTTTTGTTTTGGGGTGGGTTTTTGGGGGTTTTTTGGGGTTTGTTTTTTTTTTTTTCATAAGTGATAATTAATTTTGGCTATATAATTAAAATGCTCCAATACCTCAGAAGCTTCTTTTGATGTGGGTAAGTATGAATTAAATACCTGCATAAGAAAGGACTAAAGAGAAGTGGTACCAACGCTTGTGATATTTCTGTTAAAATAGTGCTTTATGCTCTACAAGCTTCTTGTGATTGCAGTTTTTAGAAAGCAGTTTTCTTCTTTCTCCCCTCAAAATTATGTATGTTAGTGATAAAGCTCTTTTTCTTGTGTGTCTGAATTTGAAGTAGACTTAGTACTTGGTGGGGTTTGACTTTAAAAATACTGAAACAGGTTGTTCATAGATTGTAAAGTGCAGAGTATGGTGCTAAATCAGATGTTGCATGGAAAGCCATACTTCTGCATGCTGGAAAAAGGTGTTTCAGAACTGAATATAAGTATCCTGGTAGGTTACCATCTCTGGAATTAATATCTTTACGCAGCAGGCTGCCAATTTAATGTTAGCTTAGAAAAAGCATCTGTGAATGCCTGTTTAGGATTGCACTGAAACTGAGTTTTAGGCCTGCATCACATTCAGGAGATTACCCAGCTGAGTTGCTTGTTGTGACATGCGAAAATGTACTGTCAAGGCATGTTCACCACAAGAAGCTGTAGTATCTAAGCAGACCTGCAAAACTGGAATGTATCTAGCAAGTGGGATACTTGGAAGTGTTTAAGAATTCCAGTGAAGTCACAGGTCTTTGCAGGATGTATAGCTTGTCAGTATCTTAAATGTATTTTTTGATAACTAAACCAGTGGCTTTTTCATGCCTTTTGGTGATTGTTGTTGTTGGCAACAAGCACTTCCAAGATAATTTTCATCATGCTACGTCTGAGGATAATCAGGGGTTTAATACAGAATGGTTTGGGGGAGGCAGGAGGAAGGTGAGGTGTTACCAGGAGCAAATTAATACCGTTCGTTATCCTCTCCCATTAATATAACAAGAGCATTACTTAAACCTATATTGTTATTATGTTGAATGGTGTTGTTAATAAACTTTAATAATGCTGCTTTAAGAGGAACTGTGACAACCCACAACTGTGACTTTAAAAGCTTAATGGGTTTTGTGTCATGGGAGCACAGATTTTCCAGGAAAATCATACTAGTTCATGATGGCAGAGATCTCTGTTAATAACAGTGTTCTCTTAATGCCAGAAAAATGCGCTAAACTGTCTTCCCAGAATAAAACTTTGAATGTCGTTTGAGTTGATGTTGCAGGGACTTGAGTTGAAATAAGACCTCTATGTTTTACATTATGGTACAGTCGAAAGTTTCTGAGAATCAAGAATGTAAAATGAATAAAGAATGTTACGAGAGGTAACGGCCATGGGCTGCGCCAGAGGAAGTTTAGATTGGATATTAGGAAGAATTTCTTCACCAAGGGGGTAATCAGGCATTGGAACAGGCTGCCCAGGGAAGTGGTGGAATCACTGTCCCTGGAAGTGTTGAAGAACCATGTAGATAAGGCCTGTAGTGACATGGTTTAGTCGTGGGCTTGGCAGTTATGAGATAGAGGTTGAACTTCATGATCTTAAAGGTCTTTTCCAACCTAGTTGATTCTATGATTGAATATTCTTAAGGTTCTTATATAGTCCCCTCAAAAAGCCTTCCCTTTCCCTCAACACTTATAAATATACATCTTAAAACATAGAAAAAGAGGCCAGTTTCCTTCAGAGAGTTGTCAGGCTTGGTTCTGTGAAGTTCTCTGAAATTATTAATATGAAATTATTCCTTGAATCTTTCCAAAAGACAGGTTATGTTGATACTGAAGGTCAAGTCCAGTCAGTAAATAATCAACATCCACAAGGGCATGGGTGCAGTATCTTCATCCTTACATCCTCACAGGTTTCTCTGTTTTGCTGCAAATAGAAAATCAGCATTTTGCAGGTCTTGAAAATGTTGTGCTTTCCCTTTGTGTTATGTTTCAGCGAATTTTACTAAAGATCACAGATTTTTAGCTGTTAAAGCTGTTTCTACTAATAGAACCCCAAAATTTGGTACCACTGCAGAGGTCCCTAAGAAAGAAGTCACTAATTTGTATGAGAAATAAAGCCTGGAAAAGAACAGCAGAAAGCCTGGAAGCCATGGAACTGGTTAGAGAAAATAATGATTTACGTTACCTTGCAGCTTATGTCAATAAGAACAAATCAGCAGCTTTCTGATGAAAATTCATTGCTGATAAAACTTTGAAGACCAAAACCCTTTTGTTGTGGCTTTTCCCATTGCATGGGTTTAGGTAGCAACAGTGAAAAATGATGTGATGCTACTCTCTTTTATTAAGTAAAATGGAATTTGTAGCTCCTAGGTAATGTTTATAGACTGAGAAGACTTTGCTTTCTTTAATTCTTAACATAAAAAACTTGCCAAGGTGACATCTGTTCGGCGTCTCATAATTTTAAAATAAATAATTGTTCTGCTTCTGGTTTTTACCCTTGAGACAGTTAAAGTAAATATCCCTACTTTAGTTTCCATCTCCGGCTCATACTCTTGTTTTAATGTATTGCATACGGCATTACCGTGATAATGTTTGGACTTACCCATCTTCTTTCAAGGTTGTTCATACTAATTCTGCTTGAAACAACAGACTTTATGTTAAAATGTCTTGAGTCAACAAATCATGTATTGCACATACCTTGAGTTGATTATTTATCACCATTTCTGTATGTTCCTCTGCTGTGTGTGCGGTCTGTACAGACTGTACACAATCTGAACTGTGTTTGGCAACAGAATTTAAATGCTGTGCATGTTGTGGAGGGTATAATGCTTAATACCAAATTTACTCAAAAAAGGTTGATGTTGTATGGGATTTCTGACTCATCAAAGTGATATAAATTATACTTAAAATACAAGAGCAAATTACACTTAGAAAAATACAGCAATTGCAATATATTGTTCAATCACAGTATCAGTGTGTTTCCCATTACTTATCTCCATAATGCAATCACCATCATGATGTTGTGTGTCCCTAGCTGCTAGGAAGGAATACATGGGTTAAAACCAGCTCAAGCCCATTGGTCTCTTCAAATCTCCTTTGCTTCTTGTCTAGTTCATGTACTTTATTTTGGGCTGAGCCACATATTAATTCTCTGTCTGGGGGAGACATTAACATCACCAGCTGATTCACTCAACTGTTGATAGCTGTGTATCTAAAATAAAGTCCACCCTCCAGTCTCCTTTTTGTTGAGATAAAGTCATTTTAAGAGCAGTCAGCTTTCCATCCAGTCAGATTTGGTTATGGTAGCTATGTGTCATGGTTTAAGCCCAGCTGGTAACTCAGAACCATGCAGCCGCTCTCTGTCTCCTTCTTCCCCCATCAAATGATGGAAGAATTGAAAGAATGTAACTCCCATCGGTTGAGATAAGAACAGTGCAATAACTAAGGTATAGCACAAAACCACTGCTGCTACCATCAGTAACAGTAATGGTAAGGGAAATAACAAGGGGAGAGAATATAACACTAAAAGAGGATGTCCTGGGTTCAGCGATAGCAGTCATTTTTCTCCTTCTTGGTAGCTGGTGCAGTGCTGTGTTTCTGACTTTTAGTCTGGGAACAGCGCTGATAACACTGATGTTTCTAGCTACTGCTTAGAATGTTTGGACTGACCAGGGACTTTCTGAGCCTCATGCTCTGCCCTGGGAGGGGGGTAAGCTGGTGGGAAGCGGAGGCAGGACACCTGACCCAAACTAGCCAAAGAGGTATTCCATACCACAGCATGTCATGCCCAGGATGTA
>WYDI02014885.1:0-10622 GCA_009867235.2 Psittacus erithacus
AAGAGCTTCTGCCTAAGAGCTCATCTCAGTCTCCCCTCTGGCAGCTTAAAGCCATTCCCCTTGGCCTGGCCCTACAGACCCTTGTAAAATGTTTCTTTCCAGACTTCTTGCTGGCCCCTTTAGGTACTGGGCGCTGCTCTGAGGTCTCCCCAGTGCCCTCTCTTGCTTGTTGAGTTTTTCCCTTGGCAATACCTTGCTTGAATGTGAGCTTATGTCCATGCTTTGAGATGTTTATGCTGGCCAGCACAAGGAGCAAGGCAGCCTTTATCAGGTGGCTGAGCGCAGCGCTCCGTAAATATTTAATCGCATATAGTGAGTAAAGCAATAGTCTCTCCTAGCCATAAATTAGTGCACTCACAGTATAGAAAGTAATTGTGGCTGCTGGAGTTCATCCGCTGTGCAGAGCTGTACCTCAGCGTTTTTGATGCTGTGAGTCGGTGATTTTGCTGTGTAACGTGTACAAACGTAACGTTAACCTCAGGTGTTCTCTTTGCCGTGCAGCTGGGCAGCAGGGCTGGTAGCACACATCCTGCCTGCAGCCTGTGTTTTACTGATGTGCTCAATTTCAATGGTGCATGCCTGGTCTCGCAGTGAAAGAAATAAGCCCCTTGACTCCTATTAAGCATTCGTGGCTCCTCCTGGCTGCTGGTTGTGGTTTGGGTATTTTGTTTATTTGCTTTATGCTAAAGCTTAAGGACATACTCAATTTTCACATCTTCTCCTGGTCCTCCCAAGCACTAATGTGGTGTGGAAGATCATGAATTCTCCTTAGCTTAAACATCTGCAGACTCGACCTGCTGGAAGTTGTGCAGCTCTGTCTGCTCCCCACAGAGAAAAGTTCTGATGGCA
This sequence comes from Psittacus erithacus, assembly GCA_009867235.2. Classification (NCBI taxonomy): domain Eukaryota; kingdom Metazoa; phylum Chordata; class Aves; order Psittaciformes; family Psittacidae; genus Psittacus; species Psittacus erithacus. Next base: position 850 of record WYDI02014885.1, read on the forward strand.
AAACTTCAGGCGAGGAAGAAAATAAGTTTTGCTCTTTAAATGCCATTATAAAAAAAGCACGATTTCAGTGAATGGGGGGTGTCGTGCTGTGCACGCATTTGTCATTGTAAATGTTATGTCTGAAAGGCTTTGAAATGCTTTCAGAACTTGTGATTTTGGGCACATAAGTAGATCACTTTTATTATAACCCTCACGTTATACTCAACAGGGTTGGTCAGGTGGTGTTTTCCCCTGTTGATTTAAGTGGCTCCTTGCAGAGGCCTTCAAGTTCCAGAATAACATTTCATGCAACCTTGATAATTACTTTATTATTAACTCTAAGGACAAACTCCCTTGTCTACCTCCCCTTTTAGAAGTGAATCATGTTCTGATATTTAGAATGACCCTAAGCTGAGAGCTCAAATTTCCTTTCCAGCTGGTCTAATAGGGCTTGTAGGAGGGAACCCAAACTTCTGTGACTTCTGTTACCATCAGGTTGGATTAATAAAGGAAAATCACTTTACTGCTTATTCAAAGATGGAGAATTAGTGATGCCTTTGAATAGACTTGTCAGCTACTAACAAGGTAGTTGAACTGCACTTGCTTATTTTTCAAGTTATCTTTGTTGTAGCCTCCTCTGAGTAGCAAATGCAGGAGGGTTCATCCTTGTGTGCACTGTTTACTGGAGGGGGTTCAGTAAAATCTTGCTTGGCAAATTGGCCACCTCAGTGGACGTCTCCAGAGGTAAACCGAAAACTGTTTCCATCTACAAGCCTAGCCACAAGCTGTGGAGGTCATTGGGGGTCTGTGGGTAATTTTTAAGGGGTTCATATTCAGAATAAGGAAGGTGAACTGCCTGAACTCCTGTCTGGCAATTGTTTTCTCTTGAAGCGGTACAATCAGTTGCTGTACTGGGGTCAGAGCTGTTTCCAGCCGTAAAGTGAGCACTCATTGTTTATGTGGCACTGAAAGGGCACTCTCCATGATGGTACTCCCGTGAGGGAGGTGGGTCTAATTACTGTAAATGACTGAAACAGGTCAAAAAGCTTGTGTCCCCCTTTTCAAGGGGCTTAGCACCCGCTATTCTTCATAGAATTTGAGGAGCCAATGTCCAAAGAGCTTACAAAGGCAGGGAAAAAATCCTATCTTTCTATTACTGGCGTCAAACAGATGCTCAGTTTTACTGTTAGCCTATGGCTGAGCCACTTCATAAAACCTTTCCAGCCTGCAGCTTGTGTCTGACACTTCTTTTCTAGTGTTTATAAGAAAAAACCTGCAGCCCTTTTATTTTTAGCTCCGTGTATTAATGATGGGGACTCTTGGGGAGAAATTCCCTCTTTGCTGGGAAAAAGTAATAAATGCTTGTCAGCCTAACAAGATGTAAGGTGTCACCCGTGCTTCGCCACATTGAATTCCTACGGTAGCTTTCTAACTGCGTTTTGTTCTGCTGAGCAATTTCTTTTCTCAATTCTGTTGCTATTCCTCATATGTATTTTTCTTCTATCCTATCACTTTGTGGTAAGTTTGCACCGACCTTTCTGGCTTTGGGTTTGGCTTGAGGCATGGTTATCTTCAGTCACTAGCTGCTTTTCTTGTCTATCCACTAGGAACTGAATTAGACCTGAAGAATGCTGGTGGTGCTTTGAGGTGGGTCTACCTGAACCTCTCACTACAGTGTGCTTACAAAAGGAAATGAGAATGGCTTTTTGAATTCATAACGCTTTATTAGAGCATCAGCTGGAATACTTGATTATCCTAATTAGAATTCAAAGCGACAAAGAGCATTCTTAAATATTTAAGTGCTCTCTGCCCTTGCCCATTAAGTCTCTCCCTGCGCAGGTCTTTTCCCTCCTGGACTTAAGTCAACCCAGCTGTGTCTTTCTGGGTTATTGCAAGCTCTGGGCAGCCCCTTTCATCCACAGAGGGATGACACCATGGGATGTCTGCTCCCTGCTGCTCACAGCAGTGTTTTAGTCTCTCTGCAACCCTGCCTTGCTTTTCCCTGCCAAGGCTTCTCTCACAGCCCCTTCTGCTGCCTCCTCAGCCCCTGCTCGCGTAAGCTCGGTCACAGGCTTGCATGATGCCTAGGTTCCATTGTCCTCTGTTGCACTGTACTGTGCCCTGCCCACCCTCATCACTTTCTTCTTCACCATGTTGACTGAGAAACCACCCATTGCAGATGTGCAGCAAAGGCTGGTACAGGTTTGGGTGGCTGCTCTTGCCTGATGTCACAGAATCACAGAATGAGTTGTGCTGGAAGGGACCTTAAAGCTCCTCCAGTTCCAACCCCCTGCCATTGGCAGGGACGCCTTCCACTAGAGCAGCTTGCTCCAAGCCCCATCCAAACTGCACAAGGTTGAACGTTTGTTAGACCGTCCTTCCTAGCTTGTGCTTGCTTGAGATGCCTTTCCATCCTTCTATGGCAAAAGTTCCTTCAAGACTAAATACACAGCCCACTGGGCTCAGCAGAACTGGAATATTTATGTTTGAGATAATCTTTCATACACAAAGTGAAAGACCCATAACCTTCACATGTTTGGTGCCTGAGATTAAAAACTTTGGGGAGGTCTTCATACCTGTGAGTGGTGCATTTCGTGGAGGGCAGGCACAGTATGGACGGCTCTTCCTGCATCTCATTTCTGCTTTTCTTTTAAATTACATTAATTTAATTCCGAGGTGGTTTTGAGCACACAGATGTGGGGTGACGCTTTTATGCCTGCTCAGAAGTACTGAACTAAGTGCTGGTTCTCTTAGTTTTGGTGCATGGTGCCAAATGTTTCAGTTTCTTCAAGTGCGATGAGCCTGTTGCTCTGCAACACCTTTATCAATCCACCTTGAAGAACATTTTTATGGGTTTTTTCCTGCAAAGATGTTGTTTAAAAGCATGTATTTGAAATGGGATTTTTATTGTAACTGCTCCAAGAGGCTCAGAAATCTCGTAGCCTTGACATCTGAAGTCTTCCAGAAGCTAAGTGGGCTCTATGTTTGAAGTGGCCGCACAATGCAAAGATGTAGCAGAAGGGAAATGAATTGTATTAATTCCAACAAACTTGTTATATCTCTGAAAGTTCTTTCCAGCTTTTGGTTCAGAGGTCTCAGATATAAAGGAGCATTGAAATCAAGGATGAAGATGCCAACAAAGGTTTGTGGAAGACGGAGGACCTGGATGTCCTATGGAAGTGAGACTTCACTCAGGCTTCTTTCAGAGAAATAACAATAATGAAAAAGCACTCAGCAACAGCATCTCTGAGCACAAAGCCTGCGCAAGTCTCTGGCCTCTGAGACTGGAAGGGTTTCTTGGCTGATAATTACACATAGTCATGGACAGTTGTCATACAAGGTACAACCTGTGTTTGTGTCTTTGGTTGCCTCACAAGGTCTTCATTTGCCGCCAGGCAGGTGAAATCTGGCTGTGTGCCCCCGTTAGATATGCATGCATAGAAATTATTGCCTTGCCTGTGTGTCTTTTTCTCAGCAGTGTTTGATGTGGCTTTTATGGGTAACAGAAACTTTCAAGACTGTGACTGTCACTTGGCTGTAAAAATGGGAACAGATCAAGGGAAGATGGGCATCGCCCAGGTCTTTGTTTCTGGTTGCATTGTCTTAAAACTGAAGTGCTGAGCCACTCAAATATTGTCCTCTAAGAGAGTAGAGAAGGGATTTACACATGCAGTAAATTCCAAAGAGCCGCTCCTCACTTGCAGGTAAGTATACGGTGGTTTATTGCTTCTTTAAAACAGGGCAGAAAAGGGCATCTTTGTGGAATTAATGAGTTTATTGTTCTTACTTCTGTGGTTTGAAATCTGAGGAAGGATATGTGTGGACTTTTCCAACTGGCATGTTTTAGAAGAGAGTAAACTGTTGATGTGCCTCGGGAGCTGCCCTGCGCAGGCTGCCAGCTTGCTTTTGATGTGGAGGAGCCCTTCCTTGTCCTTGACCTTGGGCATTTGCTGTTCTATAGCTGCAGACTGCCTTGTTTGGAGATGGAATTAATGGCTGTTGGACTGGTGGGTTTGTGCTGCCTATCACAGGTCTTCAGTATCTTACGATTATTTTTAATCCCAAACTCAAAGCCTTTGTTAATATGAAATACTCACGAAACTAAACTCTTGTTCCCCAAGCAAAGATCAGTCGAACTGAGACCCCTGTGACAGAAGATAATTCCTAACGCTTTGGCTTCTAATTCATTGCTGATAAAATCCCAAAGTCGCCTTTCTTCATTCCCACAAGGATTTCCTTGTGTTTGATTATGGTTGGATTGATTTTCTTGTATTATGATCCTTCGGAAAAAAACCAAAACCAAACCAGCCAATAAACCACCCCCCAAACCAGTTTATTTCGGACATTCTTAGCATTTGCTCCCATCCCATCTATTTGTGATCTACAGAGATTTAGATAAGAACAACTAGAACATTGATAAAATATTAAATAATATTGAGCCGAGAGTGAGTCCCTGGGGGAATCTGCTGGAAAAAGCCTCACTGATTCTCATCTCCCACTAATGCGATTACATTAAGTTGCCTTTTTATATCAGTGTTTACAACTGTGACATTAACATCTAACAATAAAGCTGTACCTGGCACTTGGGAGTTCTTTGTTTCAAGCTGTCTTCTTTATTATGCCTAATTCTTGAAGTTTATGAAGTTTTCATTGAATTCTGTAATCTCCATTATTGCTTGTCTGTATTTTCATCCTGATTGAAACTTTGCCATTTCCTGTTCTGCTTTTTATCATTTTTCTTCAGTGAAGCATTTCTCCCTTTTAAATGGACTTTTGTTGCGGAGCGTTGCCTTTTACATCTCTGCTGCGTTTTTGTGTTGGTTTCTTTTAGCTGTCAGATGGAAGAGCATTTACTGTTTACGTATCTCCCATCCCAGGTGTAACATTCCCAGTTAGGAATGCCACCAATTCCCTTATGCTTTGCAAAACTCACCCTTTACAAACTCCCAATAAGCTTGCGTTGTCCGGCTCCACACAGGGAATCCCACCAAGTCCCAGTTCCCAGCACTGAGCCCAATGCTGATTTCTTGATGAATGCTTTACTCCTGGGAATTTAATCTGATCGAACTTGATTTCATGTGCCATGAAACTTACTTTCCCCCTGCCCAGGAACTCTGAATCCTGTTAGATAGCCGCAGGCTCTGTCCGGCAATGCTTGCTCGTGATAAGTTAGCTTCCCTTTCTCTACATTATGGACCAATTTTGAAAGAATAATTCACCCTGTTGTCTCATGACATTTGGTTGTGTATTACAGATGCCGGTCTTTTACTGCTTAGAACACTATTATAGCTATTATTAACTTTATAACATTATTATAACTATTATTAACTGCTTATAATGTTATTCAAACGCCTTGGAGTCTGAGTCTGAGGAGAGTGTGAATGTCTCAGGGGACCTACCCATAGAGTGGGCACTTGCCCCTGAGGAGCTGAATTAAAGCTTGAGAATGATTTTGAGAGGAAAACAGTATTAAAAGAAATCTCCTCCTTACCCAGGGCTGTGAACTGGGGTGGATGGTTTCTGGCTGCTGGAGTAGTGTTCGTTGTGAGGGCGCTGAGGCGCTGGCACAGGGTGCCCAGAGAAGCTGTGGCTGCCCCATCCGTGGCAGTGTTCAAGGCCAGGTTGGACACAGGGGCTTGGAGCAAGCTGCTCTAGTGGAAGGCGTCCCTGCCCGTGGCAGGGGTTGGAGCTGGAGGAGCTTTAAGGTCCCTTCCAACCCAAACCAGTGTGTGATTCTCTGATATTAGAAAAAATATCTATTTCTTTACCTATTTCTGGTGTAAATACATTCAAACCATAGGTGGAGGTATGGCTCAGGCAGCCTTTAGCTGAAACATTTTGCATAATAATCCCTGTGCTTATTTACATCCTCCTCCAGAGCTGTGAAACCACTTGTAGACAATGGTGTTTGGAGCAGCCGCTCATGAAAGCATGACGTGTTTCTGTGCCAGCAGTGATGGCACATGCGAAGCCCTTTAACCCTAACCAATGTTTCAGTGTCAAGCACAGCCATCAGCGTGCTGTCCAGCTTTGTCTCTAGAGCCTCTGCAGCGCTGACTCCTCAAGGTGCGCATGGCTGAAAGTGCTCATTGCCCACGTTCTGCTGCTGTGGTTACCCATACGCAGCTCCAGCGCTGTGCGTGGATGTCAGCACTTGTTCTTTCTTCTATGGCCAGGTCTGAGAACAATCCCCTCAGTGCTTCCACCGAGTGAGTTGTGAGTGTTTGACCTTTACGCATTGTCACAGGAACACCCTGCATTACAGTTCGGGATCTTTCCCTGGCTCTAAAAGCCGTTCTGTTAAAGGTTTCATCATATTTGCTAACCAGAGCTGTCTCAGCTTTGCCATTTTCATGCACAGACACAGTGAACAATATTGGTACCGGGGAGCTTTTCCTATCCTCTTACTGCCGAAGGATTTATTGTCTCTTACAGTCAGTAGTTCACAGACTTGTATTAGGAATGTGTGCTGTTTGGAATTTGTCATTGAGGAAAGGCTGATTCCAGACGTGGCTCTGTAGATTTGCCATGTGCAAAGCGTGAGTTATTTCTCCTAATTATTGATACTGCTTTGGTGACAGCCCAAAGGCGAATTGTATCTGCTCCTCTCCAAATGACCCTGTGAAGACGAGCAAGATTTGGAATGACGTTGGTCAGTAGCTGCTTAACTCCTATAAGTCCAGCCAAGGCATTTGTGTTTCCATGAACAGATCCCAACTTCAGAAAGCATCTGAATGTGAGGGATCTGGAGGAACTGGATGTCCCCACTGCTGTGTCTGGAGTTTCCAGCCCTGTTGCCAGCGCAGGAGTCAGTGCAGCCTGGCTGGGAACAGGGAAAACACCCCAGGTGGTGACATATAAAAAGGACATGAAGCGCTCCCTTTCTTTCACATCCCTTCTCTCTCCTGCTAGCACTGGCTGATGCAGTCGAGGTAGTTGGTGGGGTTTAATAACAAGAACAGGTTTCGGTCAGTTCCTGAAATAATTCTGTGGGATGCATTTGGCTGCATGTGTTAGAATAAAAATTCTATGGCCGCAAAGGCAAACACTAAAACCTACTGTTTATTTTCGTTTTCTTTATTTTAATTCTATCTTTTAAGGGGCTGTTTTCTTTCTTTTGGTCAGGGCTACTGGGGGATGTGATTTGGGTTGGGTTTTGGGGGGAGGAAGCTGGAGATCAGAGGGTTTTCATTTTTAACCCTAACCTTAAATATTACCAAGCTCAACAAATGGGGATTGCAGGATTGGAATGGGGTTCATAGACCTGAAGCTGAGCAGCCTTCATCTTTGCTGATGGGAGCAGCTGTGGTTTGCTTCTACTCCTGAATGAACACTGAAAAGTAGATATTTCCATGGAGAAGTCCAAAACAAGGTGGATTTTTTTGCAAGAGATTGTTCAGATGCTCTTTGAGGAAGGCCGGCTGAGAATTTACCTACTGGGAAACAGAAACATTAGGAATTGATAGAAACCACCTTTGGAGAGCATTGACTTGACCTCCGTATGTGCTTCACCTTTTCACCATTGCTTCTTTAGAAGTACCTGGTAGACACTCTGGATCCCCAAGGTCCTGAGGAGGGGAGCAGATGGAGAACGTGCGGCATTTATGGCATAGGAGGAAAAGGAGGTGTTGCTGCAGCTTTTATAGTGGGAAATGTATCATCATAGAACCACAGACTGGCTTGGGTTGGAAAGCACCTTCAAAACTATCCAGTTCCAACCCCCTGCCATGGGCAGGGACACCTTCCACTAGAGCAGCTTGCTCCAAGCCCCGTCCAACTGGAGAACATTTTTCAGCTGTCCCAGGGACACCAGATGTCCTGTATAAATTAATTGGAGCTTGAATAATGCCATGTGGTTGAGGAAGAATTACTCACTTTGACAATTACAGAACACTTAGAGATTCGTATGACCCCACGCTCCTGGCATTTGCTGTCTTGCAGGAGAAGGTCCCAAGAAGAATATGTTTTAGTACTGTAGAGATCAGGAAAAGTTACTTGGGCAGTTACTTCAGGATCCATCCCTAGGGACAAGCCACATGGTGAGGGTGGTTAGCAATGCAAGTCCCCTCTTGTGCTGGCAAAATGACAGAGATCTCCAGGAGTCTAAGGCTGGGTCTGGGTTTCCAGCAGGAAGGAATGGGAATATCTGTGGTATGTCTGCTTATGTATGCAGCAAAACCGAAGTGGCTCAGTGGAGCTGGGTTATGTACCACAGGCACTCTGCTTGGAGAAAGCATCTTCCCAGCCAGTGTAACAGCACCATCACTCCCTTCAGGAGCTAGATGAAAGCAAACACAGGTAGGACTAAAACCACCTGCCCGATAAATAGCAGGAGGAATCTTGTGCTGGCTGTGATGGACAGCCTGGGGAACGGGGAAGCTGTAACTGCCCCGGCCCACTTGGGTTTGTTTTTCAGACCTTTGAGAGGATTTTCCTTCGGAGATGTTCACCCTCACATTTATATTTGCTATCATCTGACATGTTCGTGCTCATAATGATTCATGGTAAGTCAAGGAGGACCCTGGGTGCATGGTTGCACCCCTCTGGAGCTGGCCCTGTGGCTCACGGGGAGCTTAGCATCTCCTTTATAGCAACCTTCTGGAAGGCAAGGTGCTTCCTGTCCCCGCCGTGTCACTGGGGATTTGAGGAGATGGTTTGTTTTCCCTGTTGAAATAGATGGACTGTGTTTGATGTTTCAATTGTCATCCCGAATTAACCTGCCACTGAGAGAACAGGAGAGGGACAGAGCAGCTTTCTCTTCCAGTTTTCCTTTTCCCCTGGATTTTCCTCCAGAGACCTCGGTTTCTTCCCTGTACCTTCTCCCTCTCCAACTTTGCGTGAAGCTGGACGGAAAGAGCAGCAGTTCCGATATGAACATTCAATTAGCCCCATATTTAAATCTTGCCACTGTGACCTAGTGAATTATGCAAGAGGCTGGATACCAGAAATCAATTGAGCTTTAATTCCCAGCCCTGGCATCGGCTCTCTTTCCACATTGCTATAGGCAAGTTATTTCAGCACGTTCTTTCTCTCTTCCTTTCCTGCCTATAAATCGCACATGCTGACATTAGGTGACGCAGCAGCATCACAGATGTAGTGAGATATGTGAGTAGAAAAGTGAAGAATTACAGCAACATATCCTGCTGTACCACTGAGCGCTGGGATCTTTGAATAAGATGTTTATTTAAAAGTGCATCCGTAGCAAAATATTTAGTAAACTTGCAGGATGATTCAGGCTTTGTCTGACTTTCATTAAAGACAGGAGGTCTAGGGAAAATCTTTCAAATTATCATATGAAAGACAGTTTAAGATGAAGAGAAAGTTACAAGAGTGTAAAAAATGCAGTCATTTTCTCTCCCAAAATGCAAGTGCTAAATTATCACTCCCATGCAGTTGAGCACGATGACAGTTCAGTACCGCAGGGGTCCTTATCTCCCATGGCTCATGCAGAAACTGTTGCATGCGTCACTGTTGAGAGTAGACCAAACCCAGTCTGAGAGGCTGCATCAAGAAGGGGCTGTCCCATGCAGGGCCTTATGATATTTAAGTTCTTTTTCACCCTGTATGAAATGTGTTGAAGGACGGCTTTGGAAGCAGCCAGCACCGAGTCCGCAGTGCTCTTCTGCAAGGAATTTGTAATGCAAAGCAAATGTAAGGTAGTGGAAAACCAAAAGTTTCCAAGAATTTCAGGAGATTTAGATTAGACTTTAGAAGAAATGCTTCCCTGTGAGGGTGCTGAGGCGCTGGCACAGGGTGCCCAGAGAAGCTGTGGCTGCCCCATCCCTGGCAGTGTT